>NDXB01021153.1:0-16420 GCA_002631895.1 Agapornis roseicollis
TTTGGGAGGCTCTGCTTTTACACTAACAAACTAACAGATAAATTGAAGGATGCTGTGCAGCAATTCACTTTATTGAGGTCACTAAATCACTGAGTCCTGTTATCTCAACACAGACTTGTAACACAGATGTTGTTCTTCAGAGCTAAAGACACTTTCGAAGATCAGTGTGAAACAATTAGTGGGGCCACCAAATTCCACAGGCTTACAACATAACCGTTGTTCTCTTTTGCAGCTTTGTTAGCTATACATGGTTAGTCTCTGCTGCTAAAGCTACTACTGTAATATCTTGGTTATAGAGTGACTAAAATACAGAATAGTAAAGTTACAACACTTTAACATACATATAAAGGCCTTCTACTAGTTTACAATCATTTCTTCTGTATGACTAGTTTTGACATAAAATTTCACCTTTTTCCAACAATCTGACTGCCCAATGAATTCTTCTTGCATGAGTAACTCTCAGAAGTTCAAGTACCTCACTGTATGTCACCCTCACTTTGGATACCAATTAAATTTCACAAATCACTATGCACCTAACTTCTGGTTATTTTACTGTTATTAGTCATCTAAGTGAAATCACCTCAGTGCCTCCATGCTCGCAAGATAAAGCCTGCAGAAGTGCCTTAGAGGACCAGCTTCAGCACTCCAATTCTGACTTCTGTGACTGAGTCAACCCCTCCGCAAATGGCAGCACTGCTTATATTCGTTTTCTGACAAATTTCTGACGCACCTTCGGGACTTTTTTTTTTTTGCCAAACTAACACTAACAGAACAGAACACTGGATTTTCCCAAGTGCTTCAGAACTGCTTGCATCCTGTGCCCATTATAAAAGCAAGCGGCTTCAAAAAGCCCCATGTCTTCACGAACGCATCCCTCCTTCCTCACCAGCCATCCAAGTTGCTTCGAAATCGGGAAGCGTGCGTGAGAAGAGGCACTTTCCATAAAACAACGATCCTTTTCAGTCCTGACGCAGCCCAGGAGCTCAGGGCAGAGCAGCTCAGGGCAGACCATGTGCCGGCACTCCCCGCCCGCAGAGGCGCCCTGCCCAGCCCGGGCAGCGCCTACCGCCAGGCTGAGGCCGCCTCTCCTCCCTCCCTCCCTCCCTCCCTCCCCGTCGGCCGCCGCCGCTCCCCGCCGTGGCGGGCCAGAGGCCAACCCCTNCCTCCCCTCCTCCCTCCCTCCCTCCCTCCCCGTCGGCCGCCGCCGCTCCCCGCCGTGGCGGGCCAGAGGCCAACCCCTCACCGGGCAGGGAACTCAGCGGAGATCCCAACCCCAGCCCTCCCCTCACAGCAAACGCGCTACCGCCCACTACCTCAGTTTAGGGGGGGGGGACGGCGGTGGCCCTTAGACTACCTGTCCCATGGTTCCGTGCGGCGCAGAGGTGTGCCGTGGGCGGCGGAAGCAGCGGCGCCCCCTGTTGGTGACGCGGGGCAGCTCTATCCGGGCCTTTGCCGCTCTGTCTTCCTTTCGCGCCGGCGGCCGCTGTGAGGCGGCGGGTCCATGTGCGCACGGAGTGGTGTGGCCCCGGCTCCGGCCCCTGCCCTCCGCCTTCTCCTCTTCCCATCGCCGCCATGGACCCCAACACCATCATCGAGGCCCTGCGGGGTACTATGGATCCGGCGCTGCGGGAAGCTGCCGAGAGGCAGCTTAACGAGGTGAGGGGTTCGGCGGGGCCTGGGCCCGGGGCCACGGCCGCTGCGATACAGGGAAGCGGAGTGTGTGTGCGTGGCAGGGGGGACGGGCGCGGGCGGCGGGGTCGTGGCAGGCCTGTGTGAGGGAGAAGCCAGACAGGGCCGGCGGGAAGGGGTGAGGGCGTCGGAAGACGGGGCTGAGGGAGCGGCGGGAGCAGGGTTCCACTCACGCCACCCCACCCCTGTCCCCGAGCCCCGTTTCCCCGCGCCCTCGGTCCCTTCCCGCCGCCGGGCCCGGCCTGGAGTCACACGACGGCTGCAGGCTGGGCCCGGCCACCCGGCTTGCATTGTCCCCGGCACATGGCAGCGGGGCCTCCAGCCGGGGCCAGGCCAGGCCAGGCCATGCCGTACCGGGCGGGGCTGCTCAGGGTATGGGGGTAAGCGGCAGAAAGCGGTCGGCATTGGGGAGGAGTCCCCCGTTGCCTTTCCTGCGGGTAACAAATTACTTCCATTGTCTTCTTGCTCGGTCGGGGAAAGGGTAATCTATAGAGGGATGTTTAAAATTCTCGATGGTGCAGGCCGCCGGTGGCTCAGAGGCTGGACCTATTCCTGCCTGGGACTACCTAAGGGTAGACTGTGGATGTGAAAGGCAATAATTTGTCTTTGGGAAAGGAGGCACCAAGACCCCATCACTTTATAAGCAGAGCAGCCTATTAGTGGAAGAGTGACCTGGGCTGAGTTGGGAAGCAGATCCGGCAGCCTGGCGTTACTTGATGTTTGTACAAATCCTTTGGGCTCCGGGTTCATCAGCAGCTCTGCCAAGGTAGGTGTGCATTCTGGGTGTAGTATCGACAGGTGCCTGAAAGACGGGGGAAGACCGGGTTCCCAACCCAGGTATGCCTTCTGCTCAGACTGTATTCATATGTCACACTGGGATATAAGAAAACCAGCAGGTATCAATTTTGGAAGAAGGCTGTATTTTTGTTCCATCTGGCAGATGAAAACTTTTCCTTTTTGATGAGACACATCTGTGAGACTTGGATGTTTTGAAGAAAAGGGTGTTCTAGTTTTTGACTAAGAAAAGGTGGTAGTTGGAGGGAGGAGGTGAGGGATAAGCCTGTGTAGCAGGCTTGTGGCGCCTTTAGTTGGCTTTTTTCACAAATGTCTTTCTTTGTTGCTTTTTAGCAGAGTTTAGGCCCAACAAAATATGTGTAATGCAACAGATGTTCAGCAGAGCTTAGATAAAGGTTGGCCAAATGTTCTGCTGGCAGTAGGGAAACTTTCAGAAACTAAAGGTGTAGCTTCTTGTATTATAAGAAGTTGTAATTCAGCTGAATTTCCTGCATGCTGTTTTGTAAATGAATGGCAAATAAATATTAGGTATATTTGAAAGAAGTGGCTGTAAAACTACTCAGTGTTTAGTTGAGGTTTGTGCAAAGTGGCTGGCTGTCTTCTTCATATACTTTGGTAAAAAGAATTCTAGTGGGTTTTATTTAAACAAAAGAAAATAATGTAATTGCTTATAAAGACAATAATATATATGTAACCCTAAGCTGGCCTCAAAATGCCATTTTTTGTGTTACATGCATGTCAATATCTATATATAGTAACTTGCTTGAAATCTATTTTAGCTATTTTCTGCAGGTATTGAGTTGCTGAACATCCAGGAAATTAAATTCTCTGCCAGTCAGGGTCTTCAGCAAATGGCTAAATCTGTTGCATGAGGGATCATGCTCACCAGCAACCAGCTTTTGTTCACGCTTTGAATCAAAGCATCACTGGTCTGTCATGTACTACACAAGTATTAGATTGGTATAAAATCCAAATATCTGTGCCCCTTTAAAAACACCGGACATTATTGGACCAGTGCACAAGAATTGCTGTTGTTGGAAATGTAGCCTTGCTGATCTTTCACAGACCTCTTGTGATAAAAATATTTATTAAATCCAGAATCTGCAAGCACTGTATGTAGTTTTGGTCACATGGTTTTTCATAAATTTATTGAAGACAGTTACACATTTGCTTACAGGATCCTGGTCTAAATTTGTTAACTGTTAAGGCACTTATGTTACCACTTAATATTCTATTTCAGGTACGGGGGTCTCTTTCTCTGTAAAGATGAAATTATACAGCAGTGAACACTGTTCTTATACATGGCCAAGCACACACAGGTGTTTTTACAATTTAAGTTTAATAGTTGTCCTTGGTTGACCTTTTAGTTTAGTTTGAAGTGTCTCTGTTGAGCTGATGAGACTGGTTTTCAGTAGAATGGTCATTTTACTTCATCAGAAAAGAGCGTGCTCTCGTCAGTATTGATATTCCTAATTAATGGAAGAGTAAAGTATCTAGATCTGTCTTCATCATATCGTATCAATCAACAGTTTCTGCTGACTGGAGAGTGGAACCAGGCTGTATGAAATTTTGTTTTATCCAGACTTTGTTATTTTTCCCTTGACCTTAAGTCATGAATTTTTCTATGCTGTATTTCTTCTCATAAAGTTTTATCAAGTTATATTGTCTGCACATAAAATGCTGTGAGAACTTTCAGAGTTGAGATATGCTAAAAAAGAGAAAACAAAATGAAACAAAAAATCCCACAAAACCAATATTTCAGTCCTCACAGTGGGAATAAATTACAGGGAATGATACCACTAGCTCTTGGTCCAGCAGCTTCTCATGTAGTTTCCAGCTTATGATGTACCCTGAGGTGACTGTCCATCTCTGTCCCTGTCTTACAGGGGAAAGCTGTCTTTTACAAAGGCTTAGAACCAGACTCTTCAAGTAAGCTACTGAAAAGCAGGAAGAAGATGTTGCCTCTTGAAACAGTCTTTGCACTGCGTGTATAAAGTGTTTCTCAGAAATGGTGATGAAAATAGATATTTTTAACTATGCAGCTATGGAATGACACTCTGAAAATAATAAACAGTATTGTTCCGTGTTTTAGTATCAACATATTTATAAAAGCACAGTTGCTAGATAATACATCCCTTTCAGATTTCTTTGTAATTCCATGGAATTTATAACTTAACTGTTACATATGTCTTCCAAGTATCTGAGATCAGCCCCAGTGTGTTTGAGCTATTAAAACATCGTTTTAGAATAAAACCCCAATTTTTGTGTCTGAGAATATTGGGGGAGGGGGAGCAATCCCCAGTAATTAATATTTCTTTGGAAAATGTTCTCCTGTTGCTGTACTGAAACAGAACCTTTCAGAAGTTATGTTTAAGCTTTTTCATGTTATATAAGTTAGTATAAGGTATGGGGAAAGGAAAAATGCTTTAGCTTGTTCACTTGTTGCTGTAGCACACCATAGGTTTAACAAAATGTAGCAGGGCCTAGTTCAGTGCCCTTGATTACCTGTTTAATAGATACAAATGCCATAATGATGGAGTGATTGAATGATTGGACAGTAACTTCTGGGAGCTTTAGAGTGAAAGGTTGAGAAAGGGGAAAAAGCAAGATGCTTATTACACAGTGCCTTTCACACAGGAATTTTCAAATGTTTAAATGCTCTGGCTTGGATACTTGGGGGTAGGTGCTTATCCCCATCATAGATTTATTTCAGTTTTTTAATATTTTCTAACATGGTCTTCATGTCTGACCTCTATGGATATACACTGTAGTATGAGTAAGAACAGAGCATGAGTTTCCTGGCTGTGATTATCAGATCACAGGTTCCCTTTTAAAAGTTGTTGGTATGACATTTTACTGAAAGTACTTGATGATTTTAATTTCCCTGATCTTCCATCTGTATAGTTTGGTGGATGGAGATGCTTTAAGAAAGGATGGTTTTAAACTGTACATATCAAGACTGGTCCAACAGTGGAAAACCCCTTGAGGGCAGTAAGGAACCAAGGGAGCTTTGTCTTCATTAGGAAGAAGTTATACCCCCGCTGCTTTTAACCAGTACAAGATAAACTGCTAGCAGACAGGGCCACTTGGCACTTTCTCATGACTTAGCAAATAGTTATTTTGTGTACTTAGCTAGCCCTTGCTCAGAGCACATGCCTTTTTCCTCTGCAAGCAGAGGCTTCAGAACTTGGTGACAGTATTCTGATGAAATGAGTATCAAGAACTTTTGAAAGATCTGATAAACATGTATCTATTTTTTGTGGACCTTAAACTGGATTTATATGTACATTGTAGCTGTATAAGAGGTGGCAGAGCTAGCTTGCGAAGACTTCAGGTCAGAATTACTTCCACACCTGATGAGTTCTTAAAAAAGAATTGAAAGAGTGCTACAGAGCAGTTGGCTGATTCAGTGGCCTTACAGGTCCTGACCTTACCTTTCTATAAGAAATGCAAGTTGTTTTATCTCGGTGTGATAGTTGTGGTTCCCTTGTCCTGTTATGGTCTAGTTTAAAAATTGCATGTAGATTGTTTTCAAAATTGAAATGGAGGAATTGTGTTGAATTCATACTTTTCCAGCTCCTTCAAAAACAAATTGTAGCCCTTATTTAAATATGTGCTACTTTGAATAACTATATAAATAGCCTAGGGTTCTAATGCAGCAACATACAGTAAGTATTACTCTTCTGGCTTGCTTTTTTTGGTAACAGTAAAGGAGGTATCTGTAGTAGTGTGTCTGTTACAGTATGTTAAATTCTTAATGTCTAAGAAGAAAGCATGAAGTTCTTCATACCTCAGATGAAGCTTACTGTTTTTTTTTTCATTTAGTGGCCTGCAGGCTGCGTGAGATATGAGTAATTCTAGTATTACAGATGAATGTAACTGATTTTAGTGAGCGTCATTACTGGGGAAAAAATGCTTTTTCTGTATCATAATTAACTGTTGGTAGTTCATATGCCACGAACTGGACTTCTGAAAGTGAACTTCAAACTTGATTTGTATTTCAGATTATATAGCTGGCATAACACTTTTCCCAGACTGTTTTAGCACATGATTAACAAACCTACCGGGCTAGGAAAAACTGCAGTGAAATATGCAAAACGATTGTATGTTCTGTAACAGTGATTGATATTAACAGACAGTGGTGCAACGTTTGTGGTCTGATAGAATACATTCCTCAGCTAGTGAGGCTGCATAGCAAAGATTGCTGTTGGGAACAGTCCCTGAATTCTTGGCTCTTAGACAACAAAGTTATACCCGTGACATGGCATGTTGGAGAATTTGTAAGGGGGAAGGACTTGAGATGAGTTTGGTTTTGGCTTTCTTTTTTTTTTTTCTAATGTTGAGTTACATGTTGGGAATCAGACTGTGACTGTGATAGAACCTCTTTATTTTTTTTCAGTTGTTCTAAGTTCTCTAAATTTTAATATTTATTTTAAAGGGTTATTTGTAGACAAGGAGCAGGAGGATAAAAGACGAAGTTTTACAAATGTCTAAACTTTAAAGTTATGGAAATAGTTTTGGTTCTCCATGCAGTTTAGAGTATGTGATAGCAGCCGCTGTGAGATCCTGACTTTAATTCTCGCATCCTGGAGCTATGGGATTTCTGTGTAGAATGACACTACTCACCAGTGGCTGTCACTGAAGTTGCATCAGTGTACCCAGTTCTTCTGGAGACTGTGACATGCAAGGGCCAGCAGAGTCCTCTACATTCCAATAGGATTCCCTGATAGACCTCTAAGAAATCCTCATTTGCAGCTCACCTTTTGTATAGCAGATTATTCTGGCTTATCAAATGCACTAAAACTAAGAAATAGTATTTGCACAGAGTATGTACATAAAGTAGGTGTGGTGTGGTGTGTTTTGTTTGGTTGGGTTTTTTTAGCAGTGCTGTCAGTGAAGAGGAACATGATGTCCCGAAAGGCAGTCATCTTTGGAGAGTAAAAATACTAATGATTAAAATAGCTGAAATGAATGGGTGTTCAGTGTTTCTTAATGCTGTAGATACAAAATCGGCGCCTATGTGGTGTCTTGTTTTAATTTCAGATGTTTTTTCTGGGTGACAATGAAACACTGAATGTTCTTTTTAATAGTAAAGCAAAGCAAGGGAGCAAGTGACAAGTTATTGTAGAAGCAGGGGTTTTATTTGACCATTCATTACATGGATGCCACCTTGTAGCTGTCCTTCCTGATCCCCACATTTCCATTTCAGTTTGTTTCCTTTTGGTGACTTGGGAAGGTCATCACTGTGAAGAGTTTGGAAGTCCTTTATATTCCATAAAAAGTGTATAGGAGTGATAATGTAGCTCTGTGTGAACGTAGTTATGAACTTAATGGATTAAGAGGAGGCTTTGGAAAGTACAAGGTGTTTTACTTATGCTAACTTTTATTAAAAGCCTAAATTATTTCTAGTGTGAATTTCTGGTGTGAACCACTAAAGGGGATGAAGTGACTAATCCTCGTGGTTGGTGACTGATGCTTGAGATGTTAATCAGGATGATTCTTGCAAGATTAAAAAAAAAGATTATAGTTATAGGTGTTTTGGTCCTATCCTTTAAAACTTGTTATGGTTCAAAAAATGCAGTGAACATATATTAATCCCATTTACTAATATAGTTGATGTTTCTAGGGAGCTTCTATAGCTTGCTATAGGCATAAACTCAATCCTAATTTTTTAATGAAGAATAGATTTTAGTATTTTACGTGATTGCAGTGTTGCAGTTTTGCACTGTCTGCTTTTGGTTGCTGTTTGCTTTTAAAATTAAAATGTTTATTTTTTTTATTAAAAGGATAGTTGTCATTCGTATAGAAAAAGGGAAGGTAATCCTTGTAGGATTAAATGTTTTTCCATTTTAAATAATGAAATACGTTGCAAATTTTTACTGTAGAAAAGGTAGCCATTAAGTTTATCATGTTCTTTTAAGTCCACTTTATGCAGACTGTAATGTGACCTTATTCGTAGGTGAGTTAAAGGTTACTGAAATGGAAAGCTTTCTTCAGCAAGTTCATAGTAACACACTTAAGTACAGGAGTACTTCCGCTGACATTAATGTTAGGGATATAACTGAGTACGGTGCTGAATTAGGGTCTGATGTCATTTGGTATGTGTGCCAGACATGTCTGTTAATGTTACTTAAGATAACAAGGACCTTAACAGACTGGAGCTGTAGTAGAGATTAATACCAACAAGTGAATTAAATGTATTTATTCTACCATTACTTGGCAGTTGGAAACAAGTACTTTTTTTTTTTATTTGAAAGTTTATTTTCTTCATGACTTTGGATATGTTGGAGGGATGTGGGTCAGAAAGATTCATTCTGATATTGCAGTGTCAGTTACTCCCGATTCATCAAAACAGGCTCTACAGAATAAACATGTCATTTGGACCAGATGTGAGGGTCTGTGAACTTCTGTGGGTTTTCTATAGCCTGTAGATTTTTTAGTGCCCAGGATATGTACAGCAATGTTTTAATATTTTGGAGAGATCTTAAGTCAGGTTCATTCTTTGTTTAAAAACAGTTTTAAATAACAGGCAATAAAAACCAAGCAATGCTAATCAAGTCTTAGTACAATGCACCAGCAAATCTCATGTCCAAGGCTGTTCTTTTTACACTGGTTTGTACTAGAATGTGTAGGAAATATTTCCTAGGGAAAGATAAAGTTGAAGAGAAGAGGCTGGTGCTTTAGGAGTGAGCTGGGCAGTGTTAAACACTCAAGAGTAATGTTGACATTACTTCATGCTGTCAAAAGAGCTTTAATCCTACTAGAAGAAGAGATAAATTCTGATTATTTCTTTTTATGTTTTCATTTGCTTTGCTGCAGTAACTGAGACAGTCATTTATTTTTGATAAATGGATAGCGTAGTTTCAGTGGTTTTCCAAATACTAATTTATTTGCTTTACGTAAGGAGTAGTAAACTGAGGAACAAGTAGGTAAGAGGTGTTTTCCTAAGAGCTTAACAGGTAAAGTTATGTAGATCTATGCAGTTGTCTTCATTGATAGAAAGGCTGCACAGAATGTATGAAAATATTAAATTGTAAGTGAAGATAAAGCAGAACTATATATTGGCAATTTGAATCATGGTGTAGTTAGTTAGAAGGGACCTTTGTAGATCATCTGGTCCAGCTACCTGAAGCAATGCTGTTTGGAAGTTAGGTGAGGTAGATTGGGACTGAACTTGCCCAGTTGAGTTCTGAACCTCTCAGAGGATGAGGTCCCATTGCCTCTGTACACAGAATGTGGTGGACCTTGGCTGCCCTTGTGAAAAGTAGGTTTTTCTTTTCCTTTTGAAAAATAGGAATTTCCCTCACTGCAGCTCATGTCTATTGACTCTTGACCTTGAGCAAAAGTGTTTTCCAGTTATAAAAAGTAGAGCTTATTTTTAAGGATCACAGTTTCCTTTTCTCAGCAAAATTCATTTAACATCTTGAGTTTTTAATGCTTAGGAAGGTGGGTAAAGGATGCTATAATAATGTTAAGGTTAGTTTCCTCCTGCTGAAAATGCAATATTATGTACCGTATCAATGACATTTCTCATTATTTTAAGAAAAAATAAACCAAACTACCATATTTGTTTTCTTTGTAAGTGAACTCTTGTAAATCCTTGCAGGGTTGATACTCTGCAGATGTCACTCCATTTAGGTCTCCTTACTGTTACTTTGCTGTATAGTTATGTTAACAGTATGCTGTATGGTTATGGTAACAGTTGATGCAGTAATGCATAAAATATCACTTGAAGCTCTTTTTTCCAGAAAGGTGTATTATGGGTTGGACAGGCTTGCTTAAGGCTGGGCTTAATTTTAAATCATAGTTGCCATCTGTTTCTTAGATTATTTTATAATGAATTCATACCTTGTTAAAGGTCACTGTACACTTGCTGTGCTTGGGGTTTATGGCTATTTAGATATTCTTTCAAGTATTTGTTCTGAATTAAGAAAATGTTTGGGCACTGAAAGGCTGATTTCTGAAGCCTATTTAATGATTCCTTCAAGTCACTTACCTTAAAGAGTACAATTTTTCCTCTGCCATGTTGTCTTGAGAATATAACAAGCATGAAGCTTTGGAATGCTTTGGTTGATTAGCTGGCTACTGTGAAACTGCCTGAGTTGCTGATATAATACTATTTTCTTTTTTTCCTCTCTCCCTGCAGGCTCATAAGTCAGTGAACTTTGTTTCAACTCTGCTTCAGATCACTATGTCTGAGCAACTGGATTTACCAGTGAGACAGGCAGGCAAGTTTTCAAATCTTTGTTTTGGTATTCTATCTACTCTAATGGTGCACACACACCAGGATGCTGTTAAAGAATCTTGATGGTTTTAATCTCAAGTACTCTGAAGTTGGGAGTTGCTTGAATTGCAGTCATCATGCACTGTATCTGCACCATACACAGAGTAGGGAAGTCAGAAAGAAAAGGTGGCTGGCTCTTCAGTTATTGCTTCCCTTTATCTCTAGTGAATACTGGTCTTTGGGGAAACAATGGTTTATAATGCTAGAGCATTTGTGCAAGGAGGTAATTTAATCTTGTACTAGTAATGCTAATGTTTCTAAGCATTTTAAGTGGAAGAAAACAATATCGTTTGGAATCCTGTTGATTTGCACATGAGCCATCAGTAAAATTTCATATTAAATATTAGCAACTCCAGATATCATCTTAAAGCTGCTATGATCAGTTGACAGGGGTTTTTAATATGGTACTTGAGTGTCTTTTTCTGACACTTCAGGAAGTATGATCTTCATAGAATCATAGAATACCAGGTTGGAAGGGTCCTCAAGGATCATCTGGTCCAACCTTTCTTGGCAAAAGATCACTTATTTGGATCTTCTGCATATTAAATTATTCAAAGGTGTAGCATAAGTCTAACTTGCATTTTTATCTACTGCCCTCAGTGTAAACCAATTAAAATCCAAAGCAATCTGTAGAGAGTGGAGACAACTCAAACAAAACATAGCTTACAAACAGTGCGTATTTTGCAAAGCAATTAATGGCATCCCACTGAGGACAGACTGAAGTCTGCATCATTTGAGTCTTGCAATAGCTAGTATCTGCTAAATGTTTCTTTCATTTGCAGACCTTTTCAGAAACCCTTGGTTTCTGAATCTTCGAAACATGCATATGAAATTCGGGAAGAGAATTTGCTTTTTGGATTTATACATAGAATTAGATCAATAGTGACTTTGTTATTAATTTGTTATTTGAGATTTCCTGTTGGATTTTATAAGTCCTTTTCTTTCCAATGACTATCATCTATATTTTGCCACATAAGCAGTTTGGTTTCAGTTGTCAAATGGTAAATGCAGGCATTTGTGCCAGCAACCTGATTGCTACAAACTACTGTGGCCCATAACCTTGGTGTAAAAGGGATCTGTTTCTTCTTAGCGTTCACTCTGGTATCACAAACTTAGTTAGATTCTTTTTGCTTACAAGGGATGTTTATAGTTAGTCATTAGTATTGATTAGCTTTGTTGTCATAAAAATACCAAGAAAATAATTACAAAGGGTAATATTCAGAAATGTGTTGCTAAAATGTTGCGTAACTGTTCATCTGTAGCACAGGTAAGAGCAATGTGCTTAGTATTTTTATGTGAAAATACATGCTTTACAGAACTAAAAATACAGGCATCACTGTAAATGGGTAAAAGGATATCAACTAGTAGATTATTAGGTTAATAATTTGCATGGTTTATATATTTTGATTCTCCTACTCGAGAATGGTCAATGAATGAGTCCTTTCAATCAGTTTTGCTCTAAAATAGATATTTTTTTTTTTTCAAAATGTGTTTGTCCTTTGAATGGCTATCAGCTGATCTGCCACTTCTGTCTCACAGGGGTTATCTACTTGAAAAACATGATAACCCAGTACTGGCCAGATCGTGAAACTGCACCAGGAGAGATTCCACCTTACTCCATCCCAGAAGAAGATAGACACTGTATTCGTGAAAATATTGTAGAAGCCATTATTCACTCTCCTGAGCTGATCAGGTATACAGTTATAAACGTGAATTGGCTGTGGTTTGTGACCGTTGGGTTTCTGGGGTTTGTTTTTGCATGCAACTAAGGTCACTTGCATGCTAAGCATTAATGTCATACACTTCGTATTCTGAGTGTTAAATTAAGTGAAAAAATAGTTTTCAGTTTGTGTGGGCTGTAGAGATTTAAAGTTCTGCAAATAGTAATTGAATATATTGAGAATATTAAGCAGAAAGAACAGAACCTAAACTTTCTAAACAAAACTTGACATTAGTCAAAGTTTGGGTAGTATTGGCTGCTTCAACGCTTCTATAAAATTATTAAAATAATAGTAGTAACTTATTTAATCATGTGCATTTGTTTTACAGAGTACAGCTTACTACTTGCATTCACCATATTATCAAGCACGATTATCCTAGTCGCTGGACTGCAGTTGTGGAGAAAATTGGATTTTATCTTCAGTCTGACAACAGTGCTTGCTGGCTTGGAATTCTTCTTTGTCTTTATCAACTTGTGAAGAACTATGAGTAAGTTTTTCCTGCCATATGAAAAAGCAGAGAATTGATACATTTGGGTGTATTTTTGGTATTCTGTATGTGCATTGTAACCATGTGGGACTGGGATTGCAGAGTGGTGATAGAAATCTACTTTTAGAAAATATTTTTGGATACATGAGCCGGCATTTGCATAGCAAGTATCTTCTCCACTAAAAAAATTACAAAAGAATTGCCTTCACTAAAGGTTTGAGATCAGAAAAAAGGCTATATTAAGGCTATATTTGGTAGTTGCTTCTCTATGGATTCATCGCAGTAAGAAAGTCTGCCCAAAATCATTACTTTTGTGGAAAATTATTATTTATTTAAACCAGATCTAGGCTCCTAATTTGTACTTTAGTTATCAGTGACAATAAACATACAGAGATTTCAATATGTGAAATCTTGAATGGTAGGAAGTTCAGAATTATTTTACAGAGACTTTGGTGTAATCATTTTGATAGCCTCATCCAAGCCATTGTAGGAAGTCTATCAAAGCCTGCTGTTTGGTATAGAAGGCTATGATATAGGTTAATGTTCTTTGTATCTGGCATTATGATCAGGGCTTTAAAGTAGAGGTTGCACTTGAGGAATGTAGAGCTTACCTACTGCTGCTGACATGTAGGAAGCTCACATGAACTGGATCGGAGAAAAATGCAAACCTGGAGTCAGGGAACTGTGGTAGTGGAACTTATGGAATCCACAACTTAACTCTTTACAAGCGCTGTCGTGCTTAACATTTTTGTTTCAGGTACTTCAAATGTTAAGTTGAGAAATTTCACTGTCTAATTCCTTGAATTTTATATGGATTAAAGTAAAACAGGTGAATACTAGTTTCTCAAAAATTGTTTTCCACAGAAATGCTATAAAGACCTCTATAATCCCATATTGGGTCTTTTTTTTCAGTTGCTGGAAATTGAAGTTCCGCTAGGAAAGGAAAATAATTTCTCACTTGTTAAACATTTTTAACCAAATATACAGCAGAGATCTATGAGATGTAAAACATCAAGTGTTCACTCTAGTGAACAGCCATCCCTGTTTAGGGAAGACTTGATATGAGCTCAGTCGTTGCTTGATTAACTAAGTTCATCTTAATCTTAGTTCATCAAGCCCTTTAGCTGAAGCAAGCATCTGTTTGTACTTGTTTAGCTACATAGTGAACTCAAGGGTCTGTTTTACAACTCATGTAGGAATACGCACATTTCAATTGAGTAACAAGCAGGTCACTGTAAAATTAGTTAAATAACGTCATTTTTTGGGGGGAAACTGTGTAACGTTGTGACTGATCAAGTTTTTACTGCTTGAGTTATAGGAACATTTAGTTACTGGTTTTTTGGAAAGTAAGTATCTTGGTGCTTTTAAACTTTTTTCCGTTTCCAGTTCCAGCCAGCAAGATTGAATGGCTTCCCTCTGCATAGCCATTTTTTTCTGGTCTTTTTTAACTGTGTCTTTTGTGTCAATGAGAAACTGAGTTTTCCTGAGCGACATTTAATCCTTTTATATTTAGGTTTCTATTTCAGAAAATACATGGAAACTATATCATTGAATGGGCTTTTGGAGCTCAGTGGTCTCTAGTAGTTTTACAGAACATGCCATTTGGCAGCAGATTGATTAGACTTTGACTTATATTTCTGCAAATTGGCAGTATTTATACTTAAGTATTGGTACACTTGAGTATTGATACTTAATATTAGTGAAAAGTCTACCAAAAATGTATTAAAAAATTGAAACCAACCACCAAACCAGAACACAATCCTCCAACCCCGAAGTCTCCCACAGGAGTCCAAGAGTATTCCAGCATTAATTTCTTAATTTCTTAATAAAAAAAATAAGGCTTAGTAATTTCTTGATAAAAAATAAAGCTGTACAGTCTCTAAGTGATACTTTAATTTGTGCTTATTGTTATCACCAGTATGGACAAATCCTATTCTGCTGTGATAACTCTTAAGTCAGTAAGTACTTTCTTCTTTACAAATTAAAAATTGGGGAGATTTCAAAATCAAGATTCATTTCCTTTCAGGAATAGTGAAATGTTTTGAGAAAGGAAATGGAGCTCTGTTTTCAGCATAGGCAAACTGGTGGCCTGTCACCAGCATGGAAAGGTCTGAAGTACTATTTCAGGGGAGACTGCAGTCAAAGCCTGCTCAGTCTGCTGCATAGGCTTGAAACATACATTATCTACAAAATCGTTAGATTTGTGCAAATTAAGTGGTAAGATGTGGTGACATGGTCTAATGGGACATGTCCCTGTCCATGGCAGGGGGTTGGAATTAGATGATCTTAAGGTCCTTCTCAGCCGTAACCATTCTATGTGAGAGACATCAACGGTAAGCTGTGAAAGTATACTTTGGTCAATGTCAGTGAAGTAGCCCAGCTTCTGGAAATGCATTTATGAATTGTGAACTCTGATAAATGTCTTTTTGGAATTTTACTCACTAGCCCAGCAGCTCTAATGTTGTCTGGCTTAGCTTTATTTCAAATTCTGTGAGAAGAAATGGCAAATTGTTTGGGTTTTGGTTTTGTGTGTTTGTTTGTTTTTTAAAATCTTATGTTGTTGTGAACTGTAATATAACCTACTTGTGTCTACACTGGGGAAAGGTGGACTTTTAAAATTCAAAAGCTACAAAACTAGTTTGTTCTTATCTAAAGGTACAAGAAGCCAGAGGAGCGGAGTCCTTTGATAGCTGCAATGCAACACTTTCTGCCAGTTCTGAAGGATAGTTTTATTCAGCTCTTGAATGATCCATCTGATCAGTCTGTCCTCATCCAGAAACAGATCTTCAAAATATTTTATGCCCTAGTCCAGGTAAAAAATAAACTTTGTATAAACTTCATCAGTAATTTAATTTAAAACATATACTTCTCTGTAAAATTGTAAAGTACAGAGATGTTAACAATATTAGATTACACCTGAATTGTTTCCCCTGCTACTCAAGGGTGGTATGAATCATAGGTTTTTGGTATGCTTAATTGTGTTGTACTTTTTGTATATTGATATTCCTGATTGACATTAGGTAGAATTTATGTAGGCTATCCTCTAAGGTATAGTGTTTGCTGGAAAACCAGAGGCCAGCCTGTATAGAATTACCAGTGTAAATGCAGCAGTTTGGAATTAAACTGTGAATACGGTATTAATTGCTTCAGAAATTAGTGTAAGGTCTCTTTAAGTAGAATCTTAGCACTGCATAAGGAGAATGAATTGGAGAAAAGACTTCTAGCACCTTTGAGGATATTGAACATACAGACTAGGGTGTGTCAAGTTCTTCAGCCTGGTTTTTGAAGCAGCTTGCTAATCTTTAATGGTAGCTTAGTGTGAGCAAAGATTTGGAAGAGCTGAAATTCAAATTGTGAGAGTAACGTTATTTTCAAATGGTTTTGTAATAAATTCTCCCCCCCCCCCCTTTTTTTTTTATTTAATATCCTTTACCTTTTGAGTTT
>NDXB01021154.1:896-39507 GCA_002631895.1 Agapornis roseicollis
ACCACCCTAACAGGAAAGAATTTCTTCCTTAAATCTAAACCTCTCCTGTTTCAGTTTGAACCCGTTCCCCCTTGTCCTGTCACTGCAGTCCCTTATGAAGAGTCCCTCCCCAGCATCCCTATAGGCCCCCTTCAGATACTGGAAGGGGAAATTGTGTGAAAAATCACGGTCTCAGGATTTTAGGTTGTTTCATTCATAGTTCCAGTGTTTGAGCCTGTCCAGCATTAAATGCTGCAGATGATGTATTCAATACCACCAAAAGGTATCTAATGGAATCTCACCATGGTCCAGGGAATCACATCTGCGGGAGTGATTTAGAGGAGAGGTTTAGATTGGATCTAAGGAAGAAATTCTTTGCTGTGAGGGTGCTGAGGCACTGGAATGGGTTGCCCAGGGAGGTTGTGAATGCTCCATCCCTGGCAGTGTTCAAGGGCAGATTGGATGAAGCCTTGGGTGCCCTGGTTTAGTGTGAGGTGTCCCTGCTTATGGCAGGGGGATTGGAACCGGATGATCTTAAGGTCCTTTCCAACCCGAACTATTCTATGATTCTATGAGTTTTGTTCATGTTGGATGCAGACAGCATTCTGCACATGGGTTTGTAGGTTCAGCAAGTGTTACCAACAGCCTCCTAGTTCAAGGCAGACTTGAAATCCTACAAGATTCAAATCACTGAATTTCATAAGATAAAGTCGGCTCCACTGGGATCTGTTCAAGTTACAAAACAGGGATATTATGAAACGGGCATATTGCATATTTGAATGTAAAAGACTTTCTTCCTGGACCTGATTAAAAGCTGCGGAATTAAATGGGATATTAATGAACAGGTCCATAAGGGCAGGTGCATGTGTGCGCTGGCGTGTGCATGCCTGTGCTTATGTAGATCAATCCTGAGCCTTTGTATGCTCAGCAAAAAGCTTTAACTCTACAGAAAAATACAGTGTTTGCAATGGAAAACCTGGGCTCAGGGCGCAGTGGAGAAGAGCAGAATTTGAGTTATCCACAGATATTGAATCCAGGTACACTAATAAGGAAGCAGAATTATTTCCATGCAGTCTCAAGAGGGGAGGGAAGATGGAGGAACTTTACTAAAGGGAAAACGTGGGCAGAATGTTAGAGAACAGTGCAGTGAGGCTGACTGCAAACCAGTCAAAGAGGAATTGTAGAAACCCCCCAAGCAGACTGGTGCAAAGAACATTGTGCAGGAAACCTGACAAATCTTTTCAGTCTCGAATGTCTATGGTCAGATTTATCTCCAGTGTGATCCCAGTGATGCTCCACAAGAAAATGTTTCACCATATGTTACAACATGAGCATGAACGTTGAGCACTTGATGGGGAAAAGCCATTAAGCGCTGTGTTGTAGATTTAAACAGGAGCCAAGCACATGCTTAAGGACTTTCTCAAATAGAAATGTTATTCTGAATAGGAATTTGTACAAATGGAGAGCGTTTGTTGTGGGAAGAGGCAGGGATCACAGAAGCATAGAATGGTTTGGGTTGGAAAGGACCTGAAGATCATCCAGTTCCAACCTCCTGCCATGGGCAGGAACACCTCACACTAAACCATGGCACCCAAGGCTCTGTCCAACCTGGCCTTGAACACTGCCAGGGATGGAGCACTCACAACCTCCATTCCAGTGCCTCACCAGCCTCGCATTAAAGAACTTCTTCCTTATACCCAATCTGAACTTCCTCTGTTTCAGTTTGAACCCGTTACCCCTCGTCTTATCACTACAGTCCCTGACAAAGAATCCTTCTCCAGCATCCTTGTAGCCCCCTTCAGATCAAAAAGCGGTTGTAAAAACCAGGATATTATATTTGAGACTTCAATAACACAAAGGATCCCCAGAGGTTTCTTCCACCCTCGGTGCTTCTGTGATTCTCTGCCGCTTGCTTCACATGGCCCATTCCCCCCCTTACTACCCAAGCAGGTCATGCAAGTGCTTGGCGTGGCTCCAGCTGGCAGATTGATTATTAATTTGGAGAACAAACCAGAGATGCAGTCAAAGTTAATCCTTTTTGTGGGATTCCCAAAAGCAATTTCCATTTCCAGCCAAAGGCTGCCCCAGAGCCTCTCTCAAACCCTTTGGCTCTGCACAAGAGCTCGGCATGGAAAAGAAAGGTACAATCATTTCTCTGCAGCGAGCGGGTGAGAGTCATCATTACTGCAGGACCTCAGGGCTGGATTGAAAAGCGGATGGTGCCTGGGAAAAAGGGACATGAAAAGGCTCGCAACCTTCTGAAGAACAGGAAAAATGCTTTGAAAAGCTTTTCTATTTCTCTACATAAATATAATGGATGCAATATTTAAATAATAACAAAACCGTTGCTTTGCTGCTAAAACAGCCATAAAGGAGCTCATGGCAGATAGGTAAATGCTGAAACGAATTGAACACGACACTAAATATGGGCTAAAATCAGTCTTCAACGCTCTAGCTGCTTGGGAAGCTTTGGATGCTGTCAGTACCAAAGGAGCAATTGTGCTCTGGTTAGTTTAGACCTTCTTAAGAAGTGAATAAAAGTCACAAAACTCTATCACAAGGGTCATGCTATTATCCAAGAGATAATTCGTCCTTTTTGTGATCAATGCACTGATTGAAAGCCAGGCTGAGCTCTCGGTTATACTACTGCACACCCCTGAGACATCTCACACATCCAGGAAGACAGCCCAGGCTTACTGGAGCAAATCCTATCCTCCTAAACCCCCTATGCATTCCTGTGTCCCTGAATTTCAAGTGTAGCATCAGTTTGGAGACACCCATGTAACCTAATCTGAAAACTGAAGCTCCAGTGCAATAAATGTTTCTTCTTATTACTGATGTCAGTGTACAACGAGTGTAGGAAAGAAATTGTGCACCATCAACCTCATTTAGCTCACAGCCCACAAAGCCAGCCATATCCTGGCTGCATCATGAATCATGACCAGCAAGTCAAGGCAGGGGATTCTCCCCCTCTACTCCATTCTCATCAGACACCCCCTTCAGTTCTGCATCCAACTCTGGGGCAACAGCACAAGAGGGATGTGGAGCTGTTGGTGTGAGGCCAGAGGAGGCCATGATGATGATGGGAGGGCTGAAGCAGCTCTGCTCTGGAGCCAGGCTGAGAGAGCTGGGCTGGGGCAGCCTGGACAAGAGAAGGCTCTGGGGAGAACTTTTTGCAGCCTTTCAATGCTAAAAGGTGAGTTATGGGAAAGTTGAGGACAGACTTTTTGGTAGAGCAATAGGACAAGGGGTGCTGGTTTTAAACTAAAAGAGGGTAAATGCAGACTAGATCTAAGGAAGAAATTATTTACAATGAGGGTAGTAAAACACTGGCACAGGTTGCCCAGAGAAGTGGTTGATGTCCTATTGGTGGAAACACTCCAGACGAGGCTGGACAGGGCTCTGAGCAACCTGACCTAGTTGAAGATCATACTATCATATCATACCTCATAGCAGCCATCCAGTATCTGAAGGGAGCTTATAAGGATGCTGAGGAGGGGCTCTTCATTAGGGACTGTAGCAACAGGACAAGGGGTAAGGGGTACAAACTGAAACAAGGGAGGTTTAGATTGGATCTAAGGAAGAAATTCTTTACTGAGACACTGGAATGGGGAGGTTTAGATTGGATCTAAGGAAGAAATTCTTTTAGGCTGAGGAAGTTGGGGCTGTGAAGCCTGGAGAAGAGAAGGCTGCATGGAGAACTCATAGCAGCCTTCCAGTATCTGAAGGGGGCTTATAGGGACACTGGGGAGGGACTCTTCATTAGGGACTGTAGTGACAGGACAAGGGATAACAGGTTAAAACTTAAACAGGGGAAGTTTAGATTGGATCTAAGGAAGAAATTCTTTACTGAGACACTGGAATGGGTTGCCCAGGAAAGTTATGAATGCTCCATCCCTGGCAGTGTTCAAGGCCAGCTTGCACAGAGCCTTGGGTGCCATGGTTTAGTGGGAGGTGTCCCTGCCCATGGCAGGGGGTTTGGAACTGGATGATCTTCAGGTCCTTTCCAATCTAAACTATTCTATGATTCTATGAAGATGTCCCCGCTCATTGCGGAGAGTTTGGACTAGACAACCTTTAAAGGTGCTTTCCAACATAAACCATTCTATGGTTCTATGATGAGGAAACTGAGACACACAAAGGAGATGCAAATGGATACAGTCTTGTAAGAGGGCACTACTAAGAGCTCTGGGTTTGGAGCAAGCAGTGACTTCTGGAGTGACTGAGCAGCATTGCCAACAGTCACTAAATGCACCCTGCATCCTTTGTATTCTTCACAGGAAGAAAACAAACCCCACGATCTCTGGAGCTCCTCTGAAACTTTACGCTCAGCTGCTGAGATGATTCTGTCTCCTAACGCGTTCTGTTTGGCACTGATGCCTTGTTCTTACCCTGCTCCAGCAGCACAGAGCTGGCACTGAACAGAACAGTTTTCTGCCGGTAGGAAGGAATCAATAATCATATTAGCAAGTATTATTAAATTAGCTCTTTAGAAAAAACAAGGAAAATGGGAAAAAAGGAGGGGTGGGGGAGTCTAATATTGATCCAGTTGCATCGTGTATGGGAAATGAAACCAGAGCAGGAATATTAATTCTTCCAGAGGCCTCTTCCTCGAGGTGTTTTCAGGTGATTTGCTTCAAAACTGACTTAAGAAAAATCAAGACAGTGGTGATTTATGAAACGATGCACAATCTATGGGATAGAGGGATATTTGGGATGTTCTCCAGGTTCTTTCTGTGTATGGGGGAGGGAGGGAGAGGAAGAGAAAGTTAAAAGGAGGTTAAAAGCAAAGCCTTTCCCAGCTGTGAATTCGCAGTCACTGCTAACAGGATTGGAGCATTTTGCATGGGACAAGGTTACTTACTATCTGCAAATTAGCCCTAGAAAGAGACAGAAACAGCCCATATGCAGCATCCCGTCTGAAGCCTCAATTACCATAAGCAATGTTAAAATGCACAAAGAAACACATATCACCATTAAAATAAAGCATATGGCTGGCTAAATACCCTTAAGATTATCTGGAGATAATCTTTGCAGGCACCATAAGTACAGCTGACACTGAGCTGTAATGACTCTCATCAGAAGGCCATGCCATCCCACCGGAGAGGAAGCTGAGCACTTCCCAACATCATCAGCCTCTTGGGCTTTGGACTCTGCTGTCTGAAAGCCAGAGCATGTGGTGGATAATTAATGAGCTCTTTGCCCTGCTACAGCTCCAGCAGAAGGCCTGAAAGGCAGACATAGAATCAGAGAATGCTTTGGGTTGGAAAGGAGCTTAAGATCACTCAGTTCCAACCCTTGCCATGGGCAGGGACACCTCACACTAAACTATGGCACCCAAGGCTCGGTCCAGCCTGGCCTTGAACAGAGCCAGGGATGAAGCATTCACAACATCCTTGGGCACCCTGTTCCAGTGCCTCAGCACCCTCACAGGAAAGAACTTCTTCCTTATATTTAACCTGAATTTCCTCTGTTTCAGTGTGAACCCATCACTCCTTGTCCTACCACTACATCCTCTCTTGCAGATGAAACTTGCACCGTGCTTTGGCCTCCGTAGACCTGCCTCTGTACAAGGAAGGGTGGGGTGGGAGAGAACTTCATCACTGGGTCCATACCCTGCGATTGCATTGTTCTTCTAATTCCCTGCCAGGTATCCTTTCCAAAGGCAGCCACAGGATACATGTTTTATTGGGATGGACTCCCAGAAGGACCACTCTGCCCTTATGTCCTACCCCGTAAAGCACTAAACAATCCTTACTATGAAAGTCTAAGTTTTGACACAAAAGACCTGATACCATATAGAGAAGAGAAATAGAGAGAGAGAAGAAATAGCAAAACCACAGACACTGTCTGTATCCTTGGTCTTTAAACCAGAAACAAACATGAAAATCACGGTGAGGTGTCCCAATATTAAGGTCCCTTCCAACCCTAACTATTCTATGATTCTAATATTCATGCTGCAGAGGAAACCAGTTCAACAGCTCCTGCACATCGAACCTGGGGAAACAGTCCTTCCTAACCCGCAGTTAACAATACAGATCTGATCTCTTCCACGGCATCCCAGCCCAGCTTACACACATCAGGAATCTGGCTTGAGATAGCATGAGAATTTCTTTTCATATCTGAGCTCTTTTCATCTGGTGGATTTTCACCTTTAAAAGGATGACATTTCCAAGGTCCTCTACAGAACCCTGCGGAATAGAAACAGGAAAGCCTACAGCTCCCTGTAATCCCATGACTTCATGGCTTTAAGAAAGAGAAAATCATCCTCAGATTTAGCTACACTGCAAACACTGGCATCATCAGGTCTGCTCACCTGTCAGTGACTGCAGAAGATGCCCTTGGACTCCCTTCCACAATAAATCAGAGTTTTCTCTGTCCAATTCTTTATCCTCTGCTATTGCTGAAAGCTCCATTACAACATTTCTGGTATCTCTCCAATGTAAGATGTTCTGGCCGTAACTTCTAATCTTGTTCTGGGGCAAAGCTGCCTCATTGGAGCTTTTCTGCTACACCAGAACATCAGAGCATTAAATAGCTCATTAGGTATCAGGATTGTTTAGGGATGAAGGTGAAAACAGGAGCTACTGTAAACAGAGGTTGGGACTTGTTGAAGCTGACTTTCCTGAGTGAAGTGTACCACTGGGACAAGTGGGGAACAGGAAGATGACCAGCGAGACGGCTGGTGTCATTAACACACAGGGCTCCTTTCCAACAAAGGACAAGGTGAAATCAGTGAGTGATGTATCGGTCTCCCTCCCACCCCTACATGACATTCACAGCCGCTTAGCCAGGCTTTGCAGGACTGTTCTCTCCCGGAGCAGCTCCTCGGGTGTCCTTGACTAGAGAGAGCTTGCCTGGAAATGCTTTGGCAGGTCTTGCAAAGCAAACTCGGGTGCCAGAACTGTGCTGGGTGGGCTGTCACCCACTTGTGCCACCATGAACACCCTCCTGAAGCTGCCTGCTCTAAGAAACGTGTAGAAAGAGAGAGTGTGTTCCAGCTAGACATGAAAACGTCTCAGTTTCTGTATCAGCTTTCCAGCTGTAATTTCTCAATTACCATGAGATGCCTGACACATTATAAGCTTGTGGCTTGCTATGCACTTAGTCCTTCTCATGCTAAAAAGACTCAAACTGGATTGCGGTCCAAAAGATGGGATGGACTCAGCTTTTCTCTTTCAAAAAGGGTGCAGCTCTTCATTAGGGATTGTAGCGACAGGACAAGGGGTGATGGGTTTAAGCTTAGATGGGAGAAGTTCAGGTTGGATATAAGGAAGAAGTTCTTTACCACGAGGATGGTGAGGTGCTGGAATGGGTTGCCCAGGGAAGTTATGAATGCTCCATCCCTGGCAGTGTTCAAGGCCAGGTTGGATGGAGACTTGGGTGCCATGGTCTAGTGTGAGGTGTCCCTGCCCACGGCAGGGGGGTTGGAACTGGATGAGCTTAAGGTCCTTTCCAATCCAAACTGTTCTATGATTCTAAAGCTTCTATGATTTCAAGCCAGGTTTTGACCTATCAGTGCTGCAGGCAATCCTCTCTGTCTGCCTTCGCCAGCAACCAGCATTCCTATGATCATTTTGGAGAAACTGGGAGCTTCCTGGTTACACAGGAAACAATATTCAATGCCCAGAAGTGATAAGCAGCAGCCTTGTCACAGGTACTGCAAACATGTCAGGGAAGAGCCTCAGAGGAACTGAGTGCATTAGCAGAGAACACTCCTTTCCACGCCTGGACCTCATGGCCCCATGTTTAAATCTCATGGGAAAGAAGGCTTGGGAAGTGTGGCAAAACAAGGTAGTAAATGCTTTTACTTAATGTACCAGATGCCAGAATAAATGTAAGACATTGCAGCTAACGATTAACAAGCTGGAACCACTCCCTTTGGCTAGTCAAGGATGTACAAATGCACTTGGTTTTAAGGCAGGGAAAGCAATATAGACATCTGGTAGGAGATATCTCACATCCTCTTTAGGGTATGGGTCGGCTGCCTTAGGTATGGGAGCATCCATGTCCTGTTTGCCATTCAGCACTTCCACCTTCTTAGATGACCCCAAAAGAGCCTAAAAGGACTCGGAGCTTCACAAAGCCGTAACGCAGAGGTCAGGAAAGCAGAAGGATGGTTAGCTGGCACGGGGAGGCGACCGCAACCATCATCCCATGGTTGCTCACAGCAAACCCCAGCAATGACAGGGCACTCGGCTTGTCCAGCTGGAGAATTTGAACGTTACAGAATCACAGAACCAACCAGGTTGGAAAAGACCTTTAAGATCATCAAGTCCAAATGTTACCCCAGCACTGTTATGGCCACAACTAAACCATGTCACTGGGGGCATCATCCACACGGGTTTTGGTCACTTCCAGGGATGGTGATTCCACCACTGATCCAATACCTGACCACCCTCTCCTTCCCTTTTCAGCCTTACTCTCTGAAACAGCCCTAGCAATCCCTATGCTCTTCCAACTTTTCATGGCACAGTCAGGGATGCAGAGACACAGACTGCCTCTTGTCTGCCTATAAACAGCACCTCACAAACCAGCAAACAAACACTGCTCCCAATGTCCCAGCCCTGTCTGGAAGAGTAGAGGAGGCTCCAGGGCCAGGTTGGGAAGCAGGATGGCTCTCTTGCCACCAAAACACTAGCTCCAGGGTACAGTGCTTCTCAGAAGCCTAAATCAGAGGCTGTTAATGGCTGAGTGCAGGGCTAGCGGATAAAGAGACAAAGAAGAATAAATCAGGCAGATGACAGAGGGGCTGGGAATAGGAGGAGGTAGCAGACGGTAAAAGAAATTAAATCAAGAAGGCAAATTAAGGTGCTGCAGGCAAAGATGAAGATGCTGGATTAAAGATTAACCGTAACCAAGCGGGAGATGCAGTCCTTTAAAGGTACAGATTACTTCAACGCACTTAGCAAAGCCCCACACAATCCTCCAAAGAATAAAGCCCTTACTGAAGTGGATCATAGGAACATAGAGCTGGTAACTCTGGATAACTTCGTGTCCCAGTGTCTCCAGGTGAAAACAAGCACTAAAAGCAGAGCAAGGGCAATCACCCTAGAAACTGAAAAGTCCTGTGGTGACTGAGGCGAAGGGTGCAAGAAGTCCTTTGGGAAGGTCCTGGCACTGTACGAACACATTCTGTGGGTATCTTGAAATCATTCTGTGCCCATGATTGCTGCTGAGCCCTTTGGGGCTGCCTGT
Source organism: Agapornis roseicollis (assembly GCA_002631895.1). NCBI lineage: Eukaryota > Metazoa > Chordata > Aves > Psittaciformes > Psittacidae > Agapornis > Agapornis roseicollis. The sequence goes on from NDXB01021154.1 coordinate 10,074, forward strand.
TCACTGAGCATTTCCTAATTCATGTCTTGCCAAATAGCTGCAAAGGAATGGTGGGGGAGATTCAAGCTCATCTCTCACACCTCAGCACACATCCCCATCACACTGCACGCAGGTGAAGCAGGTCACCTTCCAGCTCAGCCACTGGGCACAGAAGATACATGTCCCATCATGGCACATTATGCGTTCGTACCATTTCACAGCATCACTTTGTGATCGCTGGGATGACGGTTGCATATGCATTGCCACCTCTTTTTAACACAAGCAACTCACTTTACACAGTGGTGCATCTAAGACCTTGTTTCTCTTTGTCAGGGACTGTAGCGATAGGACAAGGGGTGATGGGTTCAGACTGAAACAGGGGAAGTTCGGGTTGGAGATAAGGAAGAAGTTCTTTACTGTGAGGGTGCTGAGGCACTGGCATAGGATGCCCAAAGAAGCAGTAAATGCTCCATCCCTGGCAGTGTTCAAGGCCAGGTTGGACAGAGCCTTGGGTGCCATGGTCAGTGTGAGGTGTCCCTGTCCATGGCAGGGGGTTGGAACTGGATGATCATAAGGTCCTTTTCAACCCAAACCATTCCATGATTCTATGATTCTATAGAGTAAGGGGTGCGTGTGTGTGTGTAATCCATGATTCTATGATTCTATAGAGTAAGGGGTGCGTGTGTGTGTGTAATCCATGATTCTATGATTCTATAGAGTAAGGGGTATGTGTGTGTGTAATCCATGATTCTATGACTCTATAGAGTAAGGGGGGTGTGTGTGTGAAAGGGGGTCATGGGATTCACTGCTTTAAAACCCTGAGGCATTTTTATCATTTCTTTCAAGCACACTAACAAAGTTCTCCTGGGCAGCACAGACTTGTAATGACAAGAACAGTAGGTTCCTTTGGGCTGTATTAGCCTCTTTGTTATGGTCCGACCCTGCTCTTTGGACGGGCAGAGCTTTGAGCCTCGATGTTATCAACGCCACTTCCTCATGATCAGAAACATCGAAACCAAAGCCCACTTCAAGCCTCAAGCTGGATGTCAGCGAGCTCTGAATCAGAGCCTGAGGAGCAATTAAGTCAGAGAAGCAGGAGAGAGTAGCACACACATAAGGATGCTGGTTTGTAGATGAGAAGGTTCAGTCATTGTGAGTTCCTCTCCCTGCACTTCTTTCTCTGCCTGTGCTTTCCTTTGCTCCTTCCTTTCTCTTTGGCACTCTGCTGAGAAAGCAGAGGAGGCAGAGCAGCCAAGAGCAGCCGAGCTCAGAGTCCTTTGAATGTGTGGAATGCCTCCCTTGCTCCCAGCTCCAGTTTTGGAAAGCAACATCTGCCCGTTCCTGAAGGTCATTGTGATCCTGGTTCAGGGATGCTGCATCGCTGCTTGCCACCTCCTCATTGTTATGCTGTGCCTATAGCCGCTATAGATGTCCTGTCACATTATATGCTAGTTTGTTACAGGGTTTGGAAGGGAGGGGGTATATAAAGCGGAAAGGAAACCACAAAAGCCCACCCTGGTACGATCAGTGTGATTTCTGACTTGCATTACGTGGGCACATAAAGGGAGTTTGCTTTGGATTTACATTAACAGAAGAGGAGGAAACCTCTGTGAAATCAAGATGATGCTAATGCAGTGAGGGGGCTGCTGCACTAGGGGCTAAATAAATGCTTATAAATCATGCTGATGTTTAAAATCCTGCCCCCTCTCCTTGAACAACCTGTCCCAGCCCTCTTGGGTGCTGATCGGATGGTTTCCCACCAGAGGACCCATGGAAACAGCTCCCATGTGGGCAGGACTGGGATCAATCAGAGGGAGAGGGTGAGATCCCTCTGTGGGACTGTGCTGCTCAGCTGGGATCAGGGCAGCAAGCATAGAGGAGGCCAGATTCTGCCCCAAGCCACGCTGCTGGGGATGGTACCTTGTCCCACTTTGACCTTCGTGACAGCAGTGAGGATGCAGGGATGCAGAAAGCCATGGAAATCAGGAAGCAGTGGAACAAACTTCCCTCTTCCAGCCTGCTGAATGCCTGGGTGTACTGGCAGGAAGCTGAAACACAAATCAAGCTCCAGACCTGCAATGCTGGCAGTGGTTTTCCTGCCGGAATACTTCCCTGCTGTGCAAGCCCAATGTGGACAGCGTGACTTGTCAGGTCTGCTCGAATTCCCACTTTCCCGATGGATGGGGCTGGGAGGAAAGGCAAGGGCTGACCTGCAGCCATGGCATCCCGGCATTGTGCAAAGAGCAGGCACAAGGAGCGGAATGACACGGATCTGCCTTTCCTTAGGAAAGCAGGTCACGGGGGAGGAGGGGGGAGTCAGTTCCCAGCTTTGCTGCTGCAAATGTATTTAACTGGAGCTCCGCTGGTAATCAAACACTCTGCCAGCCCCTGGAATGCAGGCAAAGAGGGATTGCTATCAAAGTCTTTTATACCCACTTTCTGCTAATGAAAATGGCCTTCAGAGCTGGTGGAAGCCTCTCTCCTCCCAGCAACACTTCTTCATTAAGCTTTATCCTCCTTCCTCCCCCATCCTGCCTTACCTCTACATCTGGGCAATGCAAAGGACAGAGTGTTCCCTAAGGAATGCAGAGAGCGGACTTGATCTCGCGCTTCCATCAGCATCCTTACCCTCAGCCAAACTGCTTGTCCAAATTGGACAGATGTTGCAGCATCTGTGCAAGCTTGCACTTGACTGTCTGCTGTGTTTGATGTGCTGACGCTCAGCTGAGCTGCAGTGGCAGGCTTTGGAGGGGCTCAAAGAGTATTCATTCAATGGGGAGTTTCTGACTTAGTAGGAAGAGGTGGAAATACTCCTCAGCTAATTAAATACTTGGCAATTAGAAGGAGCACAAATGATGACTGTGCTGGATAAAGCAATTTATACTGAAATATGTCTGTGCTGTCCTGTCTGTGCTTTGCAACTCCATCCCTGGCAGTGTCCAAGGCCAGGTTGGACAGAGTCTTGGGTGCCGTGGTTTAGTGTGAGGCGTCTCTGCCCATGGCAGGGGGTTGGCCCTGAATGATCTTCAAGTCCTTTCCAACCCTATCTATTCTATGATCTGATAGTCAAAGGCACTGAGTTGTGATTCAGCCTTCCACAGAGTCTGGAGGGAGCAGGATTGGGTCTATAGCTCCCAAGCTGGGAAACTGAAGCATCACTGAGACTGAGACCATGGGTATTAAGCTGATAACAACAAAATGCACTCACAACCCTCCTGAAACTCTCTTTTCTAAGGCCCAGGGGAGGTAAGGGACATGGGAATAAGCCAGCTCGTATCACCATCACTGATGAAATGCAGACTCTCAGAAGGAAGCTTTTATCCTCTGGCTCAGCAGAGCAGCACAATGCCAGGGTGCTGTCTACAAAAGCCAAGCTGGGAGCTGGAGCCAGGAGTCATACAAAGCCTGGGCTGGCAGAGGGTGAATAAGGGGGATTCCTGTTCCTGCAGCTGTTTCCATCCCATCTAGGAAGTTGGGGAGAGGGGAATGTCCAGAGGATTGAAGCAAATGGGCATCAGCAATTGAAATTTCAGGGGCTGTAGTGATAGGACAAGGGGTGATGGGTTCAAACTGACACAGGCGAAGTTCAGGCTGGAGATAAGGAAGAAGTTCTTCACTGTGAGGGTGCTGAGGCACCGGCACAGGGTGCCCAGAGAAGTGGTGAATGCTCCATCCCTGGCAGTGTTCAGGGCCAGGTTGGATGAGGCTTGGAGCAACCTGCCCTAGTTGAAGGTATCCCTACCCATGGCAGGGGTTGGAACTGGATGAGCATTTAAGGTCCATCCCAACCCAAACCATTGTGTGATTCTATTAAATAAGAGTTTCCCAGATTTTCTCTAAGGAATAAACAGCACCGATTTTGGAGAGAAGGCAATTTCTGGAGCCATCAGGGGAAGGAAAATGGTTGGGGAGAGATCAAAGAGGGTCCAAGTGTGAATAGAGGGCTGAAGTTTATGAGGACATTCAGCTTCATACTCAGAGGGCCTAAAAGGACAAAGCCTTGGAAACCACAGCACTAAGACGTGTGCTGCCACAGGCTTGCTGCATTCTCCCCACCCCATCCAAATGCTCCTGCCAACACTGCTGGCTTGTGAATCAAGGTCTTACACACACACTGAACAGGGAGTAGACAGGTAGGTTAAGACCACAGTGATGAAGCTGCTGGCCCCAGCCTTCACCTGCCCAAGGGTAACAGAAAGAGTAGAATGGATGTGACAGCTCCCACTCCATCCTCCTGCTTGATCGCTCTTTCTTTCCTGAGATGACAAGTGCTGTCAGTGAAGGAGCACTGTTCACAGGCTCCCTGGCCACCTCTTGTGATTGCTTCCTTAGGAGGGAGACCAGGAGAACAAAGGTTCTCCTTGCAAGTCCTGTGTTCAGGGGACCGGCGAGCAAGTCCTCACATGGCTGCAGCTTCAGAGCAGTAAAAACGTCCTGAGAGTTACTGTCAGGTTTGCTGCATTTTCAAACCACTTTAACCGTGAAAGCCCTGAAAGTGATGCTGAGAATTTGCCTTTTCTCTGCACCAAAATTGTCCTAAACCATCAATCTGGGTAAAGGCAAATGTTAAAGGAACTTCGGAGCTGTAAGTGACCTAGAAACGGAGGGCTTTGTTCAGCTCCAGTTGCAATAACAGCACACTGAAGGCTGTGAAACACTCCTGCACGACAGGAATAGGAGCCATGTAAGTCCTGTTTCACAGACTGCGGCAACAGCTCTTCAGTGCTGCTGAAGATGTAACAGGCAGGACAACCACAGCTGCTTCCCAGCTCCCAGGAGGAGCCGCCTGCGTTGGCAATTAGCAAAAGCATCTTTTGCTCTTGTAAACGGACTGAAATGGGTGGCAATGAAGTGGGAAGAGGGGAAAAGCACAATGCTGCGATGCTGGTTCCAACACTACAGCTGAGATCCCGATTCCCGAGCGGAGGAAATGCAGCCGCTTCCAAGGAGTGAAGGATTTCTTAATCAAGACAAGTTCTATCCCACAAACATGACGCATTGGGATGGGATGCACCTTCCTACCATTTCAGATGGGACATTAGGAAGCATTTCTTTATCAAGAGGGTGGTCAAACACTGGACCAGGCTTTCTAGAGAGGTAATCAATGCCCCAAGCCTGGCAGTGGTTAGGAGGCATTTGGACAGTGACCTTAATAACAGTTGGACAGCTCCGAATTGCTCAGGTAGCTGGACTAGATAATCATTGTAGGTCCTTTTTAGCTGAAAATACTCCTATTCTTTTCTGCCCTATTTTATTCTAAGTATAGAATCATTGAATCATTGAATAGTTTGGGTTGGAAAGGACCTTAAGATCATCTAATTCCAATCCCCCTGCCATGGGCAGGGACACCTCACCCTAGATCAAGTCACCCAAGGCTCTGTCCAACCTGGTCTTGAACACTGCCGCAGATGGAGCATTCTAATGCTATTCTAATTCTAAATCTATTCCACTCTATCCTGTCCTATCCTATCCTATCCTATCCTATCCTACCCTACCCTACTATTTCTCCTCTCCATACCATTCCTTTTGTAGGCACAGCAGTGTCCTTTGTGTCTGCTCCATTGCACCGAGCCAATACCAGTTCTGAGCTGCAAGTTGTTTCCTCCCTTGCCCTATTACAGGAGCCTCAGCCAAAGCACATCCAATCTTCCCCCTCACATTAAGCTGTTTCTCTTGGGGATGAACAGCAGATTCTCTGCTGGGACTAATCAGTGCAACTTCAATAACTGCCAGGATGCTTGTGCTGCAATACAGCTGCAGCAGTGTGCGTGCTACAGCCCTTCCTATCCCTGCACTCACGCTGGCTCCCCATGTGCTGGCATGTGTAAATTACACCTTAGGCATCAAAAATCCCTTCCCTCCAGGTAACTTTGCAGCTGAAGGATGATTTTCCCAGCCAGGACCCGGATCCTGCAGTCACATTAAACACTGGGATCTCCCTTTGCATTGCCATATGTGCAGGAGCTCTGGAGACTCTTGAAGCTGACTTGATTTTAGGTGTTTCCAGTGCAGTACTCTGCCTCGCTCATTACTACCATTACTACCTTCCTGATCACAACAAACTTCCATGAGCAGCAATACAACTACTGTAGTTTTCACTTGAGCCCATAGAATCATAGAATCATAGCATAGGTAGGGTTGGAAGGGACCTTAAGATCATCCAGTTCCAACCCCCCTGCCATAAGCAGGGACACCTCACACTAAACCATGCCACACAAGGCTTCATCCAATCTGCCCTTGAACACTGCCAGGCACTGATGGAGCACTCACAACCTCCCTGGCCAACCCATTCCAGTGCCTCAGCACCCTCACAGGAAGCAATTTCTTCCTTAGATCCAATCTAAACCTCTCCTGTTTCAGTTTGAACCCGTTCCCCCTTGTCCTGTCACTACAGTCCCTAATGAAGAGTCCCTCCCCAGCATCCCTATAGGCCCCCTTCAGGTACTGGAAGCTGCTCTGAGGTCTCCACGCAGCCTTCTCTTCCCNAGGCCCCCTTACTGGAAGCTGCTCTGAGGTCTCCACGCAGCCTTCTCTTCCCCAGGCTGAACAGCCCCAACTCTCTCAGCCCATATGGAAGATCAAGGGAAAAAACATCCCAACCGACAGCCCAAAGACCTGCAAACAGCCCTTTGATGCACTTGTGCCCCAAGGATGAAACCGGATAAATAATCACCCTCATATTGATAATCCCCAGGCCAAATCCTATGGAGTGCCCTTGAAGCTGTCGGGAGCCTTGCTGAGGTTTGAAGGATGCTCTCAGTATTCCTTAGGAATTGATGCATGAGTTCAAACCACCACTAAATAAATAATAACCACAGCTAAAAGAAGAGCAGCATTCTCCTGGCTCCTCACCTCCTCTGGGCTCTTGTTCTCTTAATACAGGACAGAGCCAGCTTTTATTCTGAGCCACCAGCACATCCATAAGAGAGGACAGGAGATCTGAGCCGTGGCTCAGCTCTGCTCCTCCTTGGTGATAGGGCATAAATCACTCCCTCTCTTTCTCCTTCCCCACCTGCAAATAACAGCAGTGAGGTTTTTGAGCCCATAACTCATCAATGCAATTATGATCCTTTCCAATTTGGGTTTAGCTAGTGGTAGGGTGAATAAATCAGCACAAGCCGAGGGGAACTGAAGTACTTCCCACCCACTTTGCTGCCTGCACCAGAAACACTGTGCTGAAACCTGTAGAATTCACCCCAGGAAGATCCAGGCTTTTGCTGGGTCAGGCTTAGGGCCCCCAAGCCAAGCACCAGGCTCTGAGAGAGAGTGAATTGGTTTTATGGGTCTCCATCAGAGACATGCAGCAACCCCCCTGCCTGCCTTACCAGCCCATCAATGTTGCACATTAAACCACCCTGAGAGGCACTTCTGGCCTAAGGCAGAAGGCAGCTCTGGAAGATTAATACACATCTTCCAAAGGCTCAATAGTGTAATCGAATCAAAGTGTTTGCAAAGCCCTGGAAAGGGCCTTGACAACTCTGAAAATCACTATATGCCATATAATGGGGCTTTCTGACTTCCTGCAGCTCCAAACTGAGGGTTAAAGTGGATCCCAGTACATCTAATGGTCAGGGCAAAGAGGATGTACCCTCTTCAGGAGGACGGCTTTGCCCATTGCCTTGCAGGAGAGCTCAGCACTATCTGCCCTATGGGTCTGCCTTCCCCTACTCTCCCCATTCAGTCAGTAGGTTGGTCGCAAGACATTAATTGTCCCTGCAGTGGGAGAAGCTGCTGTGCTCTACATAGAGACAGCTATAGAGTGGGCTGGATGCTGTGTGCATTTGCTAAGCTGCTTTACCACGCAGCTGAGAGGCCACTGTTAGCTCAGGCAGTGGGATGCACAGGCTGGTGTCTCGTGCCATCACGCGCTCAGCCTTGCAGTGATTGCCCTGAGCATCCCTGGTCCTGTTCTGTATCGTGAAGACTCTAATTCACGCTGAAGTACTTGCTGCTGCTCGCACAACTGAGGCGTGATGAGCAGAAGAGGATGCGACGTGAGCTCATCTTACATGGGTGACCAGGTCGATCCTAACGCTCGTGTTTTGATCATCAGTTCTCAGTGATAAATAATCATACTTATTTTTCCTATTTACTATCACTTAATGCAGTTCCCGGCTCCAAGATTGGATGCCATTTAGGAGAGCTGTCTGATGCTGTTAGCACAGCAGGCTCGGGGAAAACTGAGCCCCAAAGCTTACACTGATTTACCCAGACACATAGAAAGTTCATCATTAGATGAAGGCTGTAGCCCGGGCACTGTGTCCTCCTTTCACTGCTATGTTTGAGCAGAACATTCCATCTCCCAGTGTGGTGCAGGAGCAGTCAGGTGAAATAAAAAGCTGCCCTTTTCTCCTCTTTAAAAACAGGGCCAAACTTCCCCCATCCTCATTCACAGCATGCCAGTCCTCTGCAATTTTCCTTCACGTCCATCAGTCCTACCCCCCCATAAGCAATGCCACAGATTCATGAACCTGTCTCTGCACCCTGACCATTTCCCATGGGCATCCATCATGAAAATGAGAGCTCTGCAAGGTATCTGGGACTGGAAGAGGCAATATGCACTATTCTCCTGCACCCCAGTTAAGGTTCCTCATTGTGGGGCAACCCATTGCTTGGGCTATGGGATAAGTGCTGGTGGCTTTCTGTGACTGCTTGACACAGCAGACAAGAGCCACATGAAGAAGAACAACTCAGGAAGGTTTGCTTCAGCCCAGTCAATAAAGAACAAACTCTTACATGGATACCAAGCCCCTCAAATTTAAACAGCCTAAAATTATGATCATGGTGGGTGTTTCTGGCTCACATGCAAATGTAGTTCATGGATTCACTTCAAAATGGGACATTTTAAGATGCTGCTGAGCTTCCTTTTAAGTTTAAGAAGATCTGAAATTGCTTCAGTCTTGCAAAAAGGGAAGTTCAGAAAAGCAGTCTGATTTGGAAACCTTTTCTTGTCTTCTTAACAGAGACATATAGGATGGAACCTGTGCTTTGGATAACCCAAACCCTGTGATACCTGTGGTTATAACACACCTCTTTTCTCACATCATGCAGAGGCTGTTCTGCAGCCTCCAGCTTCCAACAAAGCCGAATGCTCCAGAGGATACAGGTTTGCTATCCTCAGGATCTGCAGGTTTAGAGGCAGAACCATCTGGGAATTCCTGCTCTGGATCCAGACAGGTTTTCTTGTTCTCATGAATGGAGATAAAATCAATCCCACAGAGGAACAGTGAGTTTTACACACAGAGGGTGCTGAGCATCCTGGCACTGCATGTGTTTCCCCCATGCACCTGAGCTTGCCTTGAAGTTGCTTCAAAGATGCACCCTGTCTACTGTTGCCTTATTGAAGTTAGAGCACACCAAGGACAGGCTTCAAGCTTCCTTAGCCTCCTTTTTTCGCCTACACTAAAAGGCCTGGAGCTGTGAATCCAAGCTCTCCACCAGCACATACAGAGGCCTGTGGTGTGTTATTACATTCTCAGCACATATGAAGTACAATGCAGACAAGCACCAAGTGAAATGCAGCAGAAATGCACCAAAGGGGTGGACATGAAGTCCCTTCATGCGACCTGAGAAGCTAAGATGCACGTCCACCACATGCCCCTGAAAGCCAGCAGCAGCCTATGGCCAATAGCTACTGAAGGGCATGCGGCTGTTAAACTTGTCCCTTCCTATCTGCAAAGGGAATGTGCGTAAAGAGCATCTTGGCTTCAGAGCAAACAGCTGTAAATAAAGAGAGCGGGCAGGATGCAGGCAAAACACGCAGCCCCAGGATGGCATGCACAGAATGCATTGCCAGGTTTGTGTGTGCCCTGCACACACACATATACACACACATACATACATTCTATAGCTCCTGCATGCATTTAGACATGCACTGTGCACACGACTCATTGCACAGATAAAGGATGGTTTGGGTTAATAGCTTTATTCTGGCACTGGTGTACATCTGTACACACACGTCCATTTGTGCTGTCCACACACAAACACCTACATACAAATACTTGCACTTGCAGATGCCTTCATACCTCATGCGTGGCACACACCAGCAGCACCCCTGGTTGTGCATAGAAGCCCACCTGTGTGTGTTTGTACTCCCATGCAGGCACCAGCACTTGTTCCCACACATTCACCCTTTTGTATCCTTGCACTTATGACTTGATATGAATACGTAGCACACACATTCATGGACACACAAACCACCCTGAACCCCATGGTTCTCTGGTTCACAGTATACGCTCAGCACTGAATTGAGGTTGGGAATGACACCAGTGAGCCAAACACTGGTCATCCTCCAGGTCTGGCTTCTGCTAGTCCTACAAAGGGAATTAATTTATTCCACCCATATTCCTGACCCCTTTACCAGGGAAGCAAGTGAAAAGCTGGAGCATTTGATTCAAAGCCTCTGAATCCTCTCTCTTCTTCCCCTTTCCCTTCTGTCGAAAGCCATTAAACCATGCCCTGTTGGCAGGCAGCAGAAGCCCTGTATCGCGTTGCTCAGCTTCTCCTGCATCCTGTGCTGTGAAAGGGGCTAGAGAAGAAGCCAGCCCCTGCTTTGCCAATCCCACAGGCAAGTGCTGACTGCTGGGCAGCAGCTCAGTAAAGGCCAGAGTGTGACTCCTCTTCTAAATGGGGATGGGCATAGCCCTGTAGTCTGCTGGTACCATGTGCCAGCTCCTTTGTGCTAACAGGGAACTGAACCACCTCTTTCCTGCAGTGCCTTAAGGCCAAATGACAAGGTATTCCCAGGAAAAGATGGCCACAGGGTAAGGCAGATCCCTGGGAAAACGATGCTCTGGAATAGTTCTGCCTGATGATTCCAGCATCCCTACAGCCCAGCTCAAGCAGGGAAGCTAAATCCTAAGGCTCTGGAGGTGTGACTGGGTTTCACTGCATGAGGCCTGTTTTGTCTGCTCTCATCCAAGGCTGAAATGGGGCTCCAGGGACCATAATTCATCTGCCAATGGCTGCACACTGCAAATGCAGCCAGACAGGTTGAATTAGGGGGTACTTTTAACTGGGTTTAACACAGGGGAACTAATGGGAATATTCAGGTCCACTTCCCTGCATGCCCCTGTGTAGACAGGCTTTGCAAGCACAGTGTTGCCTACTTTCACAGCTATCCCATCAATACCACTGCAGCTAGGTATATATATATGTGGGAAATAAGTGTGTGTGTATATGTGTGTATATATATATATGTATGTGGGAAAGGCAAATTTGGAGCTGGATCTAAAACTGAAGATGTTGGTTAAAGGCAATGGAGCCAGGAAGGGGGTACTGGCCAACCCCAGCATGGACACCCTGCACAGAATCACATGAAGGGGATGTCACTGGCAATGCTGATCCCCCAAAGCCATCTGGATTGTTGCAGTAGGAAATAGAAAACATACAATATGTCATACATGGGTCCAAAGGGGAGAAAAGTGCACTGATTTCTCATGGGGCTATGAGGCTGTAGCAGACTTCCCTTCCTGTCTCTATCTGGGGGGCTCATCTATCTTTGTCAGCAGAGACAAGCTGTGTTACTTGTGTGCTTGATCTACAGTTCTAGCAGGGCTATTAATGCAGTAGGTGATGGACAGCAGAGGAGGGAAGCAGTTTCTTGACTTCAGAAAGCTTTTCTTTAGAAGACAGGCACTGGGAGATGGATCAAGTTGTGATGAGCAGAAAGTGCCCATGGGATGCTATAGATACACCATGGGATGCTATAGATACAAGCCCTTCTCTATGACACTTTTCTGGACCTATTGTACACTCCTTCCAAAGGAAAGCAGTGAACAACCACCAAGACTGGGATTGCAGCCCCAGAAAGCACAGAAAACTTCCTTTCTCTTTACCCAGTGTATTAAGTCCTTTCCACAAGTAGGGTGAAGCCCATGGAGCCTACATCGTGTCCCGTTCCTCATGCTGCCTTGCACCGTGCATCAGTGCATGACTTTCTTGTAACAGAACATGGACATGGAATCAGGAATTTGGACAGTTTGGATCTCTGGAGATTAGACACTGAACATTCCACTGTGGAAATAGGAATTGGAGGCAAAGCAGCTGCACTGCAAAGCTCATGGGATGGCTGGACCATAAAGACCCCAAAGAGCATAGACAATTGTATTGACAATACCTGTTTCCAGAATGTTTGTGAGGCTCCTCTGAGTTGCTCCAGACAAAACAAGCTGCAGAGGTGTCCCTGTTGATAGCAATTCTTTATGAACACCTCCAGCTCTGCCAGCCTTTGGTCTATGCAGCTCTATCAGCCATCCCCTTGAAGAACCCATGCACAGCCTACAGCTCAAGCAGTTACTGTCAGACAAGCAGGACTGTCCTCAGCATCTAGGAGCTGTGGTTTAGGACCCTGTACAGGGACAGACTGATGGTCTACTTTGGCAGCACCATAAAGCACTGCTCCATGAAGTTATGAACCTTCGTAGGAGATTTCTGCCTGACCATGGCTGGGCATCAGGTCCAGCCCATAGTCAGGAGGATGCGATTTAGCCTTGCCCCGCTAGCTCAGACACTGTTCATCTTGTTCCTAAAGAGTGAGGTCCACATCCTCCTATGTTAGAAGGGTTGAAGGCTTTAATTACTGGGACAAATGACTTTCCCAAGGGAAAGTAAGATGCCCGTGATTCAAATCCACAGACTCCCAAGACACTTCCAAGAGCAAAAAGCTTATATGGAAATATTTTGGAAGGCCTCTTAAAGATCAGTGATTATGTCTATCTATAATCATGCTCCTCTTGGAAATGGAGAAGCAGAGAATAGATGGTGGCTGCAGCATGGAGAGTCTTTAAAAGCAAGCATTCCCTGTGGGATGAGAGGTCCCTGGCCGGGACCTGCTGGATGCCACCCTCTGCATGTATAGGATTGGATTTCATACCTGTATTGGCGTTCACCATGAACCAAAACACAAAACACATCTGGCTGGCTTGGTCCCTGATGTCAGCAAAGCAGAGAAGGTTGGAGAGAACAACTGGCATTCACCTGTGGCTGGGGGTCTATTTATCTGGCAGCCTAAACTCATGTTATCTCTCTAGTACTTGATGGCTTCTGACTGTTCCTTTCCATCTCACTACAGTCCTCAGCATTCGATCTGATTCCACTCTCAAAGAACACCAAAACCAGCTTTGGAGGTCCGAGCACACAGACTCATCAGCCCCATGGGGCAGCAGTACTACTCTGTAACACTAACTAGCCCCTGCATCTTCCACTGCAGCCACGAAGCAATGATGCCACCACTAACAACAAACTTTGGCAACTGTCCCTCTGTTCCCATTGCCACGTTGCATTCTCGTTGTGGACCAGAGCAAGGCAGGTAAGCAACACAAACCTGGTGATGCACAGGGACATCAGCACATGAGATGGAGAGGGACTTTTTACAAGGGCGTGTGGGGACAGGCCAAGGGCAATGGCTTTAAACTGATGGAGGGGAGACTGAGCTGAGCTCTGAGGCAGAAGCTGTTCCCTGTGAGGGTGCTGAGGCGCTGGCACAGGGTGATGGCCCAGAGAAGCTGTGGCTGCCCCATCCCTGGCAGTGCTCAAGGCCAGGTTGGACACAGGGGCTTGGAGCACCCTGCTCCAGTGGAAGGGGTCCCTGCCCGTGGCAGGGGTTGGAACAGGATGAGATTTAAGATCCCTTCCAACACAAACCATTCTATGTTTCTATGACTGAATCTATCTGCTTCTTCCTTCCTATACCAGCAACAGAAAGAGGGAGTAGGAGGCCAGGTCCTGCCTGGCTTTTAACTTCAGCAGAACTAAGCAGCTAATAAATACTCCAGATGAATACCCTTGGAGGAGAGCCAGAGAATCCCAAATCATTCTCCCATTTCAACTTTCAATGTACCCAGCCACTGCTATGCTCATTAATCACACGTGGAGCACCCAACACAACAGAAATTAGTCCCTGATCTTCTCCCCTCTTCTATCATGACACGAGGAGTTGGGGGTAAGAGGAAGAGAAAAGAGATGGAGAGGAGCCACCCACGAATCTAAGTCACTGAGAGGGGCTGGGATTAATAAATCAAAAGCCCATTGTTAATATTACAAGCTTAAATATCTATCTAAATGCTAATGAATGAACACTCAGGGGTTCTTCCTCCTTTTTAAGTGCTCTGTTCAGCAGCACTTTCTTGGAGGAAGCACACGGGCACATGGTAATTGTCTGCTCTAATTGCACTTTTACAGTTCAACCTTTCAAAGCCCATGGAATTTAAGTGGCTTTTAAAGGGCTGGGGGCATGTTTTGAATGGGATTGAAAGCTCAGGTGCCTGCAGGAACAGGCTGGAGCTCTCATGTTGGGATTGCTTGGAGTTTCCTGCCTTTTAACCTGTTTGGTCACATTTAACCCTGCAAGGGGTTAAATCCAGAGGCTGCTTCACTGGAATCAGGAGGAGTTTGGATCTGCAGCTTCAGATGATGGCTGTGAACACAGGGAAGGACTCCCTGGCAAGGAAAGCCTCAGAAAGAGCAAGCATTGTCTTCCTAACAAGCAACACCATGGTAGGTTGGCTTGGGCTATACAGGAAACACGGCAGCATGAATAACAGGTAGGAAAATGGGGCTGTAAAAGTCACCCATTTCCACAATCATCTTATGAGACTGATCAGTGGGAAAACCTCCAACTCAATGAGAGGGGTGGCAGGAAGGAGGTGATGGAAGCAAAAAGGGGAACCACAGAAGTGTGGCTGAACCTCAGGGTTCCCTGGTGCAGAATCACCAGTCATGACCTGTACTGTACCACCTACCAGGCAACAGGTCTGGGTTGTAAACAGGGGATGTTCAGGTTGGAGATAAGGAAGAATCATAGAATCATAGAATAGTTAGGGTTGGAAGGGACCTTAAGATCATCCAGTTCCAACCCCATTGCCACAAGCAGGGACACCTCACACGAAACCATAGCACCCAAGGCTTCATCCAATCTGCCCTTGAACACTGCCAGGGATGAAGCACTCACAACCTCCCTGGCCAACCCATTCCAGTGCCTCAGCACCCTCACAGGAAAGAATTTCTTCCTTAGATCCAATCTAAACCTCCCCTGTTTCAGTTTGAACCCATTCCCCCTTGTCCTGTCACTGCAGTCCCTAATGAAGAGTCCCTCCCCAGCATCCCTACAGGCCCCCTTCAGATACTGGAAGGCTGCTATGAGGTCTCCACGCAGCCTTCTCTTCCCCAGGCTGAACAGCCCCAACTCTCTCAGCCGGTCTTCATATGGGAGATGCTCCAGTCCCTGATCATCCTCGTGGCCCTCCTCTGGATGATCAGGGTAAGTTCTTTACTGTGAGAGTGGTGAGGCTCTGGCATAGGGTGCCCATACAAGTGGTGAATGCTCCATCCCTGGCAGTGTTCAAAGCCAGGTTGGACAGAGCCTTGGGTGATGTGGTCTAGTGTGAGGTGTCCCTGCCCATGTCAAGGGGTTGGAACTGGATGATATTGAGGTCCTTTCCAACCCAAAGCATTCTATGGTTCTATGATTCTGTGAAAACTGTGATGCAAAACCCTTGAGAGCTCCAGTGTTATTCAAGCTCAATGTGACCGTTCAAGTCTGGAGAAGAGGATTTGCATAGTTTGCCTTTTATTAGGCTTTCCCAGGAGGTGATATTAGCAGCAAATAAGCTTTAAGATGTTACACAAACCTCTTGGCAGCTCCCATTGCCAGAACAGAATCAGTTCTAGCTTCGGAACATCCCCTAGTAAAATCTGCTGACAACAGCATTCTGGATGGTTCGACTGCTTGAGATTGCAAACGCTGGTTGAGTGCACCTGCAGGCACACACATACCCATCCACACACACAGAAAGCAGAGTCTTAACACCAACATGTGCACAACGAACTTGCTGAGCTTTGGAAACCATCCTTGAGAACTGAACCACAGCATCAGTGCCAAGAAATTGCCTTCTCAACTCTTAGTAAGGAGCCCATCCTTCCACGCCGTGACGATGCAAGGATTAAAGACAACTCGTTCCTAACACCCTGCCCTCCCACAGGGACAACAGGAAGCTGAACAAGCTGCCAAACCTTGGAAGCAAACATACAGAGAAGCCAGACCTCCCAGGCAAGGCAGATGTGGCTACACTGAACCGGGCACTGGTTTGCCTCCAGATCAGCAATGGCATTCAAGCCTCTGAAGCCATGTTCAGCACTGGGCAACCCTTCATCTTTCTCATACCAGGCACTTCTCAGTGCCAGCTCTGACAGATATGCACCCAGCCTGAACGCCATCACTCTCCCTTCAGATCCAACCATGTGCAAACTGGGTTTTGCTCTTTTCTTTCTCAGCCCACAGCTGATTAAATCCAGCTCTGTGCATGGCTGGGCAGCCCTTCCATCCTTTTGGACATAACCCTCTCTCTAGGATGTAGAAAGCCAAACCCCACTGATGGTGTGCAGAGCAGAAGAGGTGTTGGTTCCAGCTTCTGCCTTGACTTGCCAAAAATGCTTTTGTATACAAGTGTTTTAGTTGCATTCCAACATGAAGAGACAAGAGATTAAGCAGAGAAAACCAGGTCCTATCCATGTCACCTCCTGACTCTCCCCATCTACACACAAACCTCTATGCTGGGCTCGCCTACAGGCTCAGAGTGCTCTCTGGCACATAGGTAATGCAATAGGACCCTATTTAAGGGTGTATCTACATGCTGCCCTATGAGGCCATCACATCCTCCTGCATCCCAACCATCATCTCGTGCTGGAGCAGTATTCACTACAACAGGCAGAGGGACCGATTCTGCTACAAGATAGGTGTGATCCCACAAGTGGAATTCCCTCTGGGTTCTTCAGCTTTGCTTTGGATCCACTCATACATGGGAAATGAATGATAGACCAACGAGAACAGTAAGCTGGCTGTAAATATGTTGCCTGCCTCTTTGTTTATATGCTACTTAATGGAGCATAAAAGAATAGATTCATTTTTCAGATGCTGCAGATAATAATAATAAATAATAATAATGAATGCAGAGGTATTCTCTGTGCCAAATGCATGAGATCCCAAGGAGAGAAACTGACTGTAAGCAGAGAAGAAGCCAGGTCGGTCCTCCAACTGAGACCCAAAAGTCAATGAAGGAAAACCACCATTAAATCAAACACTTTGTATCCTTGTCAAGCTCATTCAGGATTTAAGACCACGCTTTCAGGGTGTACTTTTCTAAGGTGCCCACTCTCTGACAGCTGCATCTCACATGGGATTTATGATGCTGACTGCTTGTGGTAACTTGGGATTTCTTTTTCCCTTGCCGACCATTATCACATCACCCAAAACCTCATAGAATCATAGAATAGTTAGGGTTGGAAAGGACCTTAAGATCATCCAGTTCCAACCCCCCTGCCATAAGCAGGGACACCTCACACTAAACCATGGCACACAAGGCTTCATCCAACCTGGCCTTGAACACTGCCAGGGATGGAGCACTCACAACCTCCCTGGGCAACCCATTCCAGTGCCTCAGCACCCTACCAGGAAAGAATTTCTTCCTTAGATCCAATCTCCTCAACAGCACCGGTCACTGCATAANGCTTCATCCAGCCTTGAACACTGCCAGGGATGGAGCACTCACAACCTCCCTGGGCAACCCATTCCAGTGCCTCAGCACCCTACCAGGAAAGAATTTCTTCCTTAGATCCAATCTCCTCAACAGCACCGGTCACTGCATAAATCCTGTCAGAAATCATTGTACTA
This sequence comes from Agapornis roseicollis, assembly GCA_002631895.1. NCBI lineage: Eukaryota > Metazoa > Chordata > Aves > Psittaciformes > Psittacidae > Agapornis > Agapornis roseicollis. Next base: position 27,721 of record NDXB01021154.1, read on the forward strand.
TATCACATAGATGGATCATATACTCATCAACACAACATACACTTCATCACTAAAGGCCATGTTTGCAACAGCGGGCTCTGATTTTGCATTATTCTCCTTATGGTGCACAATTTGGGGGGAGCACTAAAGAGGGAGCCAAGCTTTGCTATGTAGAGCTCAATTTAGGGCAATCTATGGATGACTCCACAGTCCTGGCTCTCATTTCATGTATTCCTCATGTGGGGAAATCCCAAATTAGAAGAGTCAAATCAAGAGGCCCCTTTTGCAAACTGTAGGCTGGGGTCCAAAGCATCAAAGGCAAACGCAAACACTCCTCTCTGTGAGCAGAAACACACATGAACATCTCTGTAAGGACACTGAAAGACGCTCCCAGCACCCAGGACCCTTCATGAACTGTTCCAACAACATCTTTAAATGCCAGACCCAGCTCAACTTGCACTAAAAGACCCAGTGAGAACGGATGCATCGGTGTGAAGGAATAGGCATTCCCTACCAAGGTAAAGGATTTTGCCAGCCCTGAAGGTGGACGCAAGCTAAAACCATGAGTAGGGACAGCAAGGGCTGAGGCAGACTGACACATGAAACTGTGGTGTTTTCACCCAAAAGGCAAATGTAAGAGTAAAGAGAAACCCACAGAACTCACCCATCATTTTCATCCCACAGGATGCAGGTCTGGTTGGTGGTTCCCTGCCAGGAGATGAAAAAGGGAAAATGAAACGAATCAGTGCCATGCTGTTGATGTTTGGGAAGACTACAGTTAAATATGGAGGTCCTGTAAGAACAGCTTCCACTACTCTAAGAATGGTGTGCGTGTGATGGGCAATCACAGATCTCAGTCTTCGGAATAGTTTCTTTCACCCTTGGCTTGAAAGGCAAGAATAACACAGGCCTCAGTTTGTTCTGCATCAACAGAACATGCAGAAGGATTTGTCTCTGTATCTTTCCTGATTTAACTTACTGACTTTCTCCCTATTTTCTCCTCTCCCACAGAATCCTTTTGCTGCTCCCTTCTGGAAAGTGGATCAAATACAGCATGTGCTTTTTGTGGGACATGGTGCTCAGAAAAGCCATATCACTTCAGCAGGTGGTCAGGTGTCTTTAAAGCCCCCTAGAAGAGGCTTACCACTGACTCCAGCTTTGGCTGTCTTAGGCCACCCTGGAAATTCATTCGAGGAAAGCCCAAAGCAAAGACACAACAGATCTAATGTTCATGTTGCAGAGCCTCAGGAGGGCATCTGAAATCCACAACAAGAACAGGCCTTGGGCTATGTAAATGTCCATCACATACAGCATCTATGATATATCTGTTTCAGGTTGAGCAGGGTAACCTAGAGGGGATCTTCCACTGCCTTTCAAAGCACTGATCACAACGATAATATTCGAGTCTCCAGCTGTAGCTGAAGACTGCAAGGAACATTGCAAGTACTAATAGAAACAACCTTTCCCTTGCTAAGGAAGGGGCATAGCTCATGTTTTAATTAGCACACAGGTATTCTCCCTTGATTATGCCCATAAAGAAATGGTGTGAATTTGGAACCAGCACTCCCATGTTCCCTGTGCAAGCAATGCTGTCACCCTTGTCCTGCATTGGCAATGCCTGAGCAAGGAGCTGACCCATACAATGCATTCTTGGCAGTGAGGACACCAACACCAGCCTAATCCCAGGGCAAAGCCAAGTGCCTCATTAGCCTGTGTTAAGGGAGACTGAAAGGTCTTATACTGGCAAAAAGGTCTCAGGAGCCCATCAAAACCTCCTTCCTTGCAGCAACACATTCCTGCTATGCAGAAGCAAAGGCATCTATGGGATGGGGCAGGATTCCAGGAAACACTTACGTTGTAGAGGTGGGAGAACTCAATCTCCAAGGGGGTCAGGAGAGACCGGGGAAATGGTTTCACAGTCACGGAGATGACTTTGGAGTTCAGAACACTGCCGTTCCTAAGAGGAAGAGGGGAAAGAAATGCTTTAAAGGAGACTGAAGGACTTCTGCAGAGCAATGAATCCCAATGCATTTGTCACTGGTGGTACCAATTCTAGTGTAGACAGTGCAAGAGTTGGCCCCATGACTTTAAAATGCCATCAAGGACACTTGCTGCTGATGGAACCCATCCTCTGCCCTTTGAGCTCCCTTCATAGCCACCTTACTATTACCCAGTAATCAGATGGTTCTATGAACCACAAATCCACTGGACTTACAGGTTGTGTCCATCCCAGCAATAAAATGGTCCTGGACCCATTTTCAGTCCCTGACATGAGGAATCAGAGCTCATGTGTTTTCAAAAGACCCCTCCGTTCTCCCTTTTAAAGGCTGCACTGCAGTAAATGCCAGACAGGGTATGGTTACCTCTAACAGCATATCCATGGGGCAGCATTGTCTACTTCACTACTAGAGGCACTGGTATGTATCTCCACTCTCTGAGGGTTAAAAGCAAGTGGAAAGAGGCCACTAATGGTGGCCTAAATGATGTCTAAAGGTCTTAGCCCAGATAAATACTCCAATAAATCTGGCAGCCCTGAGAGATCTGGCTGTTGGGAGAAGCAATAAGGGAGGAGACATCTCCCATACTGAGGCCAAAGCCTTTATAGGCATTTCTCTGGTCACTGAACATCTAAATACATAGGGGTTCCTGGTGTTTCTCCAGCAGGAAAAGACTTGGGTGTTTAAATAAGCAAAAGGTTCCCACAAACAGCATTGAAAATGCTGCCTAAGTTAACCATAGAATCATAGAATAGTTCGGGTTGGAAAGGACCTTAAGATCATCCAGTTCCAACCCCCCTGCCATAAGCAGAGACACCTCACACTAAACCATGGCACCCAAGGCTTCATCCAGCCTGGCCTTGAACACTGCCAGGCACTGATGGAGCACTCACAACCTCCCTGGCCAACCCATTCCAGTGCCTCACCACCCTCACAGGAAAGAATTTCTTCCTTAGATCCAATCTAAACATCTCCTGTTTCAGTTTGAACCCGTTCCCCCTTGTCCTGTCACTACAGTCCCTAATGAAGAGTCCCTCCCCAGCATCCCTATAGGCCCCCTTCAGATAACCATGGAGGAGTCAGTTGTAGAGTGGTACCCAGCATCAGGCAGCTCCCAGCCCTTTTGGCACATATGAAAGAGGGAGACCTTTCCCTATCCAAATCTCCACCAAATCTAAAGGAATTGGCAAAATTTTCAGCTTTCTTTCAGGGTCTTATCTTCTTTTCATAGAAGAATTAGGTGGAAAAGATTTGCACTTGCTTAACAGCAACAGTAGATGCTTAGAAACCATTATTCCACCAGCACCAGAGGGAACAATAACATTTTTAGCAGGGTGAAACAAAAAACCAAAACACATTTTCCTTAGAAAACAACAGAAAATAAGAAAAAAAAGAAGAAAGAAGCAATAAAGCACAAATATCAGTCTACAAAGTAAAGGGGGAAGTCAGTGGGAGTAAATATCAGCTCTAGGCTTTGAAATGTAGACAGCCGCAGATAGGCTAAAAATGGGAGCTGCTGAAGAGTAAACACTATTGCATGTCTTCATTAGTATCTGTTGTCTCTAAGGGTCAGGTCCTGGTTCAGTGCTGTTGAATATTTGCATGAGCAGCATAGATGACACAGAAACATCCTTTTGAAGCCTGTGGACCAGGTGAAAATTGATGGGATAAACAAAAGCAGCAGCATCAGTTGATCTTTCAGCCTGGTGAGTCATTAGCACACAGAATCATAGAATGGTTTGGATTGGAAAGGACCTTAAGATCATCCAGTTCCAACTCCCTGCTGTAGGCAGGGACACCTCACACTAAACCATGGCACCAAAGGCTCCGTCCAACCCCACCTTGAACACTGCCAGGGATGGAGCACTCACAACCTCCCTGGCCAACCCATTCCAGTGCCTCAGCACCCTTACAATAAGGAATTTCTTCCTTAGATCCAATTTAATTTCCCCTGTTTCAGTTTGAACCCGTTACCCCTTGTCCTGTCACTACAGTCCCTAATGAAGGGAAAGGGGCTGGACAGAACACCNATTTCTTCCTTAGATCCAATTTAATTTCCCCTGTTTCAGTTTGAACCCGTTACCCCTTGTCCTGTCACTACAGTCCCTAATGAAGGGAAAGGGGCTGGACAGAACACCCTGTCCAGCCTGGCCTTCAACACTGCCAGGGATGGATCATTCACCAGTTATCTGAGCAACCCATCCCAGTGCCTCAGCACCCTCACAGGGAAGAACTTCTTCCTTGTATCTAACCTGAACTTCCCCTGTTCCAGTCTGAACCCATCACTCCTTGTCTTATCCCTGCAGTCCCTGATGAAGAGTCCCTCTCCAGCATCCTGGCAGCCCCCTTCAGACACTGGAAGCTGCTCGGAGGTCTCCACGCAGCTTCTCTTCTCCAGGCTCAACAGCCCCAACTTTCTCAACCTATCTCCATACAGGAGCTGCTCCAGCCCCTGATCATCCTTGTGGCCTCCTCCGGACTTGTTCCAACAGCTCCATGTCGTTTTCATGTTGAGGACACCAGAACTGCACACAGTGCTGCAAGTGGGGTCTCATGAGAGCAGAACAGAGGGGCAGAATCACCTCCTTCGACCTGCTGGTCGATGCAGGCCAGGATATAGCTGGTTTCTTGGGGCTGTGAAGGTTTCTTAATGGCCACATAGTCACAGCACAACCAGAAAATATCCCAGTGCATCCAAGAGCCAAGAAGTGCATCTAAGCTTGGAGTGTGCAAAGTCTGCATGCAGGGAATGGCTCTGCTCTGGGGAGCCATGGCCCAGAAGGAACCCAGGGAGACTGACTTCAGGGCAAAGAACTGTGACAGAAAGGACCAAAGGGATCCTGCATGGGAACAAGAAGATGAAGCAAACATCTCCATACACCCCTTCTTCTCAGGATGTCACTGTACTGCTGGGTTCAATTCCACTTTGAGATGGTGAAACAGTTCAAAGGAGAGACACAAAATTGATCCAGGTGCTAGAAAAGCAGACAAATGGCTTATGCTGAGAGGCATGTCTGATGGTTTGCTGCATGTGGGGGAGTTTTCAGTCGCCCACCTGAAGGCTCAGTGCCTGGAAGTGAAATTCAGACAAATTCAGCCTTATAATACGAGACGAGCTAGAAGAAAAGGCAGTAAAACCTCTGAGCAGCTTGCTGGGGGAGGCAAGAGACTCAGCATCACGGGGAATCGCTCAGGAAGACGAGTTGTCCTTCCTAACAGCACGTTGCCATCCAGCTTCTGGGAACAAAGCAAAACACATCACGATGTGGCTTGGACAGGAGTTCAGATTAGCTCAGAGGGCTCATAAACAGCTGTAAACGTGCTGTTTGGTACATGGGGCTGTCAGGTACCGGGCTGTTGATTCTCCAGCTGCTGCCAGCATCCTCTGCATCAGTGTCCATATGGGACCGAGCACCACTCACCTCCCTGGCTTGACAAATCAGGTATTGTGCGTATCCCATCCCAGTTGTCACAGCTGCAAAAACCACAGGGCTCTCTGCATCCGAGAGGACAGAGTAATGTGTGGATCAGATAAGGACTAGCTGCTTGGGGGAGGTAAATGGGGACAATCAGGAACGGCTCAGCTGGTGTTGTCTGCTGAGTTAAATTAACATCACTCTGAATTGAATCAACATGGTCAAACCCAGGAACGGGGTCCTCCTTGCTCATGTGTACCCAGGAACAGCTGCTCTCCTTTGTGGCTGGAAGTACTTTTACCTTATGAGCAGGTGCTATAGAGCTATATGGTTATTTTTAATGCTGTGTCCATTTGCATGGTAGTGGAGTAAGAGGTACAATTCTGCTTGCTGCTTCTCCTTTTCTTTCTGTGTTTCTTTTCCTTTTACTCTCCATAAGTGATTCAGGACTCCGTATTCCTTTTAAAAATGGACTGCCCTTTAATTAAGGAATGTCTTCAATCAGATCTCCTGCAGGAATAGCGTTTGGAAGCTGTGGCTGCTGGTTATCAGAGCTCATTCACTGCTTGGCCAAAGGAAGCTGCAATACCACCAGATCATTTGAGCCAATGATGTTTATTGCCCTTCTGATCTATTTCCCACTGCTGTAATGGAAGAGATTGCAGAATACAGTTGGCTGGCTTGCTAATTCCTCTCTGCACTCACTCGCAGCTCTTTTGCCACTGTCAGTGCTAAATCTGTAGGTATTTAAATGATTATCTGCGAGGAGAGATGCCCTGGTGTTTATGGTAAATGGGCTCACGCTAATCAGTGCAGAACAGATTTAGAAGGTGCCTTAGGATGCTTAATTTACTGCCTCAGTACCAGCCTTAAGGAAAAGAGAAGGAGATAAGAGAGAAAGGGAGAGGGGAGAAGAAAAGGGAGAGCTGAGCACAAAAGCTTCGGTGCCCGAGGCAGTTTGCAGGCCTGGAACATGGTAGACATGTGCAGCCAGGCATGCTGCTGCTCTCCTCTCTTCTCCCCAAGCCTGTCTTCTGCTGTGATGCTCTCAGAGGGCTCAGCATAGCTGGCACCTCCCCAGCAGCTTGGGAGGACAGGGGCAGCTGAGCATTCCCCATCTGTCCAGCATCCCCAGAATCCCTTGGGATGAGGAGGGCAGCGTGAGAATCCATTCCTGGAGTGCAAAGGGATGCAGGGAGAGATGTGGCAGTGGCAGCAGCACTGTGCCTCCCCTCATATCTGAGGTGCACTGTGCTGCATGTGAATGGAGGATACCTTCGACTGAGTGATGTCTGTGATGCACGAGCCTGTTCCCACCTGAACACACAGCATCAGTCAACGGGGTCAATGTATTTGCGCTGCAAGTCAAAGTCTGCCTTGTCATACCCTGCATTTTCCCTGGAACACCAGGGCTCTGCAGCCAAAGGGACCATCAGGAAAGCTGATCCCCAGCTACTCACCCTCCCCAGCAGCCCATCTTACCTCTGGAGGGAGAGGATGTTGCCCACGTTGCGGTACAGCACGGTCCCCACCACGAAGACGGAGGAGTCATCCGTTGCTGCAGGACACCAAAGGAAAGGGAAGATAAGAGCACTGAGACAATTGGGATGCCACTGGTCCCCGTGGGACACCCAGCTGAAGGATCAGGCTTTGCGCAGAGGTGTCTCTGTTGTGGCATGGCCAGTGCCAGCACGATGGTGGTAGGATGCAGTGCCTGTTGCCACCACACCGGGTCTCCTTTGGCACCAAGGAAGGGCTCAGCACCTTTGGGGTCACCCAGCACCCTGGGCGTCTGCCCTCACACATGGCTCACTCATCCTCAATGATTGCCTTGATGCTCCCCCATTAAGAAAGCCCACTAATTCCTCCGACAGCACCACAGCAGACGAATCTGCAGGGCGGAAAGGTCTCTTGCAGCCACCCAGAGGCATTCGGACCCGTCCGTAGCTATCAAGCCATCAGAGAGAAGAGCTGCACTTAGGCTGACAAGGGCAGCCGAGAAGGGGAGAAGTCCCACTGTGCCTGGTGTGACCCCACAACTCCTGCACCACCTCAGGAGGCCGTGGTCCCAGATGAGCCTCTGAATCATCTGTGTGACCTCTGGGCACATCATTTGAGCTCCTTCTCCTCCTTGTCCCCCTCTGCATCGTGGTGTCCAGCTGAAAACAGCAAGATCTTCCCCATATAAAGCACAAGGAGCAGAGGCAGCCCCGAAGCCAAATTTGAAGGGGGAGAAAAAGCAAATGACTGGGTAAAACCCAAGGCTGAAGAAGAGGAATCGCCCTGAGGAGAGGCTTCTCTGGTGTCTCGTACTGTGGTTGAATTTATACAGCTCCCTTTCCATTAGTGCAGAGCAAACACAACTCTGCATGTCTAGCTTTGTCAAACTGGGCTCAAGTTTGGGATAGCTGGAGGAAACATAACCAGGAGATACTGACAGACAGTCTTGCAGAGCAATCGCATAAGCCTTAGTTCTTTCGGAAAGCTAGGACAGCCTTTTGGCCTTTCCCATGAATCCCTATGCAAACAAGGATACTGCTGCCTTCAAAGAGTTTTCCCTCTTTATACACAGAAGATGCAGTAGGGCATTTACAGAAGCAATGTGCACTCCCATGAGACTGTGAGCAGGAAAACCCCTGGTTTAACACAGCACCCTCCCAAGAAGGCAAAGGATCCTGGTTGTAACAGAGGTGGGTAACTGCCCCAATTCCCTGCAGCCAAACAAAGGTGAGGATCACAACTAATAGAGATGCATCTCCACTGTTGAACACTGAGTAAACCCTCAAAATGGTATCACCAGTGTAGAATACTGAACAAAGCAGAGACAACAGACAGGGCGGTATGCAGGAAACCATGGAGAAGTGAAGACCAATGGGAAGTTGAGTCTTCAGGGTAGATGTTACCTTTGGTTTCCACAGTGACTACTGCTGGGGTCCCCTACAACAGCTCTGTGTGAGGATGCTCCTAAGAGAAATCTGGATAACATCACCATGGGGCAGCAGATGAGGCCATTCCTCAGGATCAGCCCAGCCTATGTCTGGTGCCAGCAGTTTTCCAACAAGTGATTAAAGATCTTCAAAGGTGAAGGCTCCACAACATCCTCAGACAAGCTGTAATAACCCTCACAACATACCCCAACTTCCTCCAGGGAGTTAACACTGTCTTCAAGGCACAATCAAACACAAGGAGTACTTGACATGGTCTTTGCTCTGCCACTGGTCACCCTTGGGGTGTTACTTAGCTGTTCTTGGCCTCAGGTTCCCCAAGTAGAAATGATGGCTGCGTTGCTCCCACCCCTAATAGGGAAGCCCATGACAAGAGCTCCTGGTACAACAAGAAAAGACCACAGGTCTTCTGACAGACAGTAACAACTCACAGTCTCTGGTGCAGCAGCAAGCACCTTGCTCTATCAAGCCACTCGGACCACAAACAGCCAGCACCAAGGCATCTAGAAGGAGAACCCATCATTTCCCAGCAATAGGCCCAACTTAAGGGTCCTGCTTTTGAAAACCAGTGCTCAATCCTGTCTTAACACTGAAGTTCTCTGCCACAAGATGAGCACTGTAAGTGTGTTGGTTCCTGCAACTCCCATCCAGGTAAAGGCTCCAGCAGAGCAGCCCAGAGGCCTTCAGGTCAGCTTGACTGATGCACCCAGCACTTCCACACCACACTGTGCCTCCTTCTTCTGTGAAGTCAGTGACCTCAGTGATAAATGTCCAAGCATTTCATTTCTGAGGGCAGTAATCTGCCATAAACCCACAGTCTAGCAAAGCTTGTCCATGCAGAAGACCCAGACCCATTGGTTGCTCAGCCTGGAGCACTTACCCCTACTGCTTAACCTTAGATGGCCTTATCAGAGCTAGAGCCAGTCTTGGAGTCCATCTACAGCATTGTTTGCCTACATGGCTATGGTGATAGGTGGCAGAACCATGGCCCTATGTCACCTTCCTTTCTTGCACTGGTTTATCATTCTTACATGGTACTCACTGAAGCAACCACTGTTCACTACCAGTAATTGCAACCCAGCATATTCAGGGAGGTATGAGAGACTCCATTCAGCACCCAACATGGCCAACAGAGGATTACAGACTCAGCTCAGCACCCACATGCATCAATGACAGTGACCCAGCAACACAGGGATGTTTCCATTTCTTCCCAGGTTCAGAAGCCTTGGAAGAAGCAATCCTCAATGCAGCATTGCTCTCTTTTTGTGTCAACTCCTGCTCTTTCCTAAGCATGCTGCTTATTTAGAAGATACACATCCACATCCAGGTCCTAAACCTGCTCCTGAACTTTTGCAAGGAGTTTGGGTTTGATTCTTGGTCAGGTCATATCTAAAAGCCTCATTTGAATTCAGTAATGCTTCTGGTGATCAAGCTTTTGTGAGCAAATCCAGCCCACAAAAAGGGACAATTTGAAGACCAACCAAATGGAAGGAAAGAAGACGTTTTCTTTTGGAGTGCTCTGGTTGTGCTGCCTACCTGTCAGCCCTGAAGACAGGATGCTCTTGGAGACTGTGACCTTGTCCTCCGAGTTCTTGGCCCAGTCCACCATGCCCCTCCAGCCTTTCATGGGGAAGGTGATGTCAGTTGCTGCATTAGCAGGCATTTTATGAATGCCAAGGACTGGAGGGAAGCAAGGAACAAGAGCAGTAAGCATAACCAGCCTCAATACATTCCCATGTGCTGAAATACCCATTGGAAGCAATACTGAAATACCCATTGGAAGCAACAGCAGGAGATCAGAGAGCAGAACAAGTGAGGCTTGATCTCGATCGCTATAACAGCAACGCTAATGTTTATGCATGAAAGGAGATGACACAAGCTATTAGGGCTCATGCCTCTGTTCATTGAAAAGGACCTGCCTGCACTAAACCTGGTCAGTCTACTCCAGCTCTTGTCTCCAGTAGTGGCCAGTAGCTGCTGTCAGGAAGGTGTGAGGAAGAACAGAGCAAGGCAACTCTCGCTTTGTCCTCCCAGCTTCCAATAACAGCAGGACTTCCTCAGTTAGTGGCTGTATCCAGATCATCAACTTTAACAGCCACCAATGGACCTCTCCTTTGTGCATTTTCCTAAGCCCATCATGAACCCATCTGTACTTGCTGGCTTCTTCAACATCCTCTGGCAACAAGTGCCATGCTGTGATTGTGCATAGAGCATAAATCAGATGCTGCCTGCTGTTTGCTTGCTGCCTGATCAGCTCATTGGCTGCTCTGAAGTTGTGTTAAAGAAATAAGAGGAAGCCACTAATTCTGCTCAGTTAATCATCTGTTCTCCATTCATGCTCCTATAGATATCTCTCAGATCTATCTGGGGACATCTTGCTGAAGTCCTAACTTGGAGAAAAGCCACCCCATCGCTGGGAATATCCATGCATTTCCCACCGCCTTCTGCTTTCCCTCCTTCCCTCCCCACAGCCCAGGTTATACATATTGCACTGTAATTACAGCTGCCTGGGGTCTCTGCCCAACATGGGGAGTGCAAATCCACTCACCCAGATTGTCCGTCACTTGGTAGGAATCCCGGAAATCCTTCATGCGAAAACCAATGACATCAATGAAATCCTCCATGAGCCTGAACAGCTCCTTGGCATTTGGTCCTATCTGCAGAGAGACAGAGAATACTTAGCATAAATACCCATGAGCGCAGCAGGAGTTTCTCTGAGAGCAGTGGTTTCTGTCCTCACACGTGTACTGGAAGCATACTCTGGTTATAATGGAGTACGATGGTGCTGAGAAGAATGAGGATTGAGAAATCCTAAATGGAAGCCTAGTAAAAATAGAACAGGGCAAGAAATGATAATATGGCTTTCAGATTGATAAAACGTAGGGTGGAGAGCAATACCTCAAAGCAAAGGGAAATATCTGAGACTTTCTGGAGCACAAGATAACCCACTCATCTCTTTTCCTTCCTTAGGATTACCTCTACTAGCAGAAACCCCATTCAGAGCCGATAAGATACTGTTCATCACAAGATACATGTTCATTATGGTCCTGCTCCTGTTCAAGAAGAGAAACGTGCTAGGACAGACTCTTAGCAGCCATGCTTCAATGCATGCTCCACTTGCTTTCCAAGTCCATTGACTGGAGTATTTGGCTCAACCTAGTTGTCAACGAGGCAGAGGCATTTGCAATTGCACATCCAGACACATGATGCCAGAGAGTGAGGATTTGTCCATGTTGATATATTGAAGGTTTCCCTTTGTCAAAAGCTTTTCCCAACCTTAGACATCCCTGAAACTTAGGTGTTGTGATACTTGGTTTGGGAAACATACTTGAGCTACTTGTGACAGTAAGGTAGGATGTTACTTACTGAGAGGGAGCCGTGGAGGGACTCTTCATTAGGGACTGCAGCAACAGGACAAGGGGGAACGGGTTCAAACTGAAACAGGAGAGG
>NDXB01021156.1:0-13579 GCA_002631895.1 Agapornis roseicollis
ACACCGATTGAAACATCTCATCAGATACTGAAGTGTAAGACCAAAAGTAAAGAGACCAGAGCATTAGAATTTGCAAAAGGCCTTGAGATTCTTTGGTGGAAGATGAGCTGTTATCGCAGTCTGCTCCGAAGGGCAAACTTTGTTCAGAAGGTTTGCAATTCTGCTTCTCCCTCAGTCCTTGCAGCTCCACGCTCAGTGGGCTGGATTTCTGGGCCCTGTTCTAACTATCTGTTGTGCCTAGTTCAAGACAGGCTGCCCAAAATTGAGTTCTCCAAGGATGAAGATTATTACAGCTACCTTGTCTTACATCACTAAAGCTTAGATTTCTCAACATGTACATTCAAATCGCCTCTTAGATCACTATGGAAAATGGATCAGGGCGTATTTTGAAACGCGGGCTATTTTTGAGAGAACTCCTTCTACACTGCATACAGGCTTGTTGGGTTTATCTGCAGGGAGGCTTTTGTTTTCGAGGAAGGTCATCAGTGTTTCACCTACAAAGGCATTAGAGTGCATTCAAAGGCTGTCACAGTAAAACCATCAGCAGCCAAAATCATTAAACTTTACACATCTCTGCAAATACAATGAAATTCTGTGCTTCTTCCTAACCTGCTGGTCCAATGTCATTATAACATGTACGTAACGGTATGTACCTGCCTCTTTATGTCACAAATTCCTACAGCAGGGCATATGCAATAAAATCAGTTATGAAAGATGGCAATGCTATTGACTGTGCCTCAGAAATGTTTCAGGATTTCCGTGCCCACTTCTGCACTAAAGGATTGTATCCAAAACACTCAAGTCCTCCCCTTCGCCGGTGCCTCAGTGCAGCCTACCACTGCAAGTGAAGAGGTTCAGAACCTGAGAACCGTTGCCTAAGGGATCTACCGGCCCTTTTCCTACTGCATATTATGGAAGAAAGCTGGTTTACTTTCTCTTCACTTACTGTGGAGTGGAAACAGCTCCTGCCAAAAGAAGGCTGAGAATTCCTGTGACCCAGTGCCGGTGGTACCACAGCGACACGTACAAATAAGTGAATGCCATTGACCTAGTGACTGCTTCACAGAAATTGTGACTTTGTACAAGCTGCTCAGAGGCTCACTGGCACAACCTGGCATTCCCCACAGCTTCACTCCTTCTCTTTAAAGGAATGACATGAACTTTCCAACGGCTACCGATCAAAGTATAATCAAATGCTGTATCCAGTACACAACAGAAAAACTCTGCAACACTGGGTCCATGTCTATGTAGAAATCAAACCCCACCAGACCTATGCACAAACCCAAAAGCTCTCTTCAAGAGAGAGTGTATAGTTTGTGTATAGGTTGACATAGGTAGCTCTTCTGTACAAGATGCTGCCTGGAAGAACAGCTCTACAGCAGGAGAGGGCTGATGTAACCCTACTGCAGCTGCTCCCTTCGAGTGTCACCCAACAATGAGGACTGCAATTTATTTTTCTGTGCAGTACACTACCATATATTAAAAAACCCACAATGTACCCAGATGTTTGAAGCACTTAAGCATGTAAAGCCAGTATGAGTCCCAGTCCCAGAGAACCTCCCATCCCTAAAGGAAGGCATGGCAGATGACAGCATCTGACAAACACGCAGTGGAATGGGGGCTGTTAGGGTTTCACAACATGCTTTAGTGGAGCACAACATGACAGGAACAGACTGTTCTTTCAAGTGGAAATGCAAAAACTTCTGTCATGAATACAGTACAGTATGAAAGGCAAATACAAACCTGCTCTGAAATGACAGCATTCAGACCTGCTGCCCACCTTCTGGAAGCCTTTCCAGCTAAACCATGTAAACACTGCTTCAAAAAAAGGCTGATTGGAACCTACATGGCTGTAGAGAAGAAAACATCTGGAAGGCTGGAATAGCTCATTTCTGAACTCCTCCATCACCAAATGGAGCTAACACTGTATTAGATGTAATTACTCCTTGAAATTCTAAAGCAGCTTTCACAACCAAGGAGATTAAGGTGCTAGGAAGGGTGGACAAGGAACCTACCTTTAAGAAAGCTCCTTCATATCATTAATCAAAATAGCTTTCAGTAAGTTTTCAAGTTAAGAAAAGCTTCTCATCTTTTTGTTTGCTTTATGCACCACTGAATTTGTTAGCATGATCAATCTCACAATGAAACAGCCAACATTGCAAAGGCATTTAAAGGCATGTAAAGAAGAAGGCAGTTGCATAGCTGCTTGGCCACTGCATCAACTCCTCTTGTCATTTCATTCCCAGTTAAAGGATGTAGGTGTAGTAGCACTGGTGCAAACAGTGATTCCATTCCACCCCAACAGCCTCTGACGGCTGCCCTTAATCCCTTTTCTTCATCTGACAGATTTATTTTTATCACACTCCTCTTGCTTTTCCTAATCTACTTAATAAATTCACCATTTATAATCTTAAAATGAGGTATTCCCAGAACACAACTACAAAAATCAAAGCCCTAAAGGAACAGATTTTTCTCAGAAAAGTCCTTTCAAATGAAAAATTCCCTTTTCAAGCACCATCTCATCAACAGTGTTCTCTTCAGAATATATTTATGTGAAAATTCCCTGATAATATCTAAAACTTCACCTCCCAAACTGAAAATTGTTCTGAAGGATGACTTTCAGATTTCATTTCCCTTTATGCTACTGTGCCTCTTTGTCAGTCAAGCACTGAGGAATCACAGAAACATAGAATCACAGAATGGTTTGGGTTGGAAGGGACCTTAAAGATCACCTAGTTCCAATCCCCCTGCCACAAGCAGGGACACCTTCCACTAGACCAGGTTGCCCACATATAGGAGGATGCCATCTGGAGCAAGGATGAACCCATAAATTTAATATGTCAGAGATTAAAATTATTTGCAACTAATAATCCTGCAGGCTGTTACATTCATTTTGTAAGATGAAAGCACTATGAAGAAGGCACTGATCATGTTTATTAGGTAAGTACTGTTAATACAGTTTTTGTTTCAGAACAGGTAGGGTCAAGGAAAGTCAATCTATGACCATCTTCTTAAATGTAACATACTTTAGAACTACGCAAAAGCTTGGGTTGTAGATGAAAAACGAAACAGAAACCACAAACCCTGTCCACATACTTGAGAAAGCAGATTTTTTCTTTCTCAGCTACTGACTAAATATAAATAGTATTTACAGAAAAAATGTACTTTGTTCTCCATTCTGCAGGGGTTCAGGAAGAACATCAAAGATCCAGCAGTGTACATCACGTATCAACCCACTGCCTCCAGCACAGCCTTTCCACACAGTAAATTTCATGAGATTAAAACCAAAAGTGGCTATTTCTGGAATTTTTTGTTAACTGATAACCAAACTTAGCAAAATAAAATGTTTCCCTCCAAATTCTTCCAACATCGATAGCTCTTCTATAGCATGAGTTTTGAATCGTTGCTCCTCAAGTTACTCTATTGCTGCAGTTGCGGTGCCTCCATCTAGTGGCACTTTGCTGTATTGAAGACCATTGGTTAAACCTCTTTAAAATTCTTGAACAAATAAAACCGTGAAAGAAATACATCAGCGGGTTGTAGAACATCTGGACCCTGAATTTGTTGGTGTAGTTATTTCTTCTAATTACAAAAACCTTTGTGCCAGCTTCCTTCCATTGCAACAAGCCATTGTGTGCACGTTCAGACAGGCAGGGCAAAAATCTGACTCGCATTTTTTAGTCATTTCAACTCCAATTTAAACCAATGCCATGCTGCCGAAATATTTCAGCTTACTTTTAAAATACCTGCATCCAAGTTCCTACTTCTCTAGACTGAGAAAAATAGCACGTAAAGTATGAATTTCAAAGGAAAAATTATGCTGGATGCTTTAAAACTGTTGCAGGATGAGGTTTTACAGCTTCTTCTTGTCAGAACTGATGACAACACAGCACTTCCTGAGTTGTATCATAAGAGAAGTGAGATAGAGTGGTAAAACTGTGATTAGATGAAACAGTGCCCTTGTGATTTTCAAGCAATCATATACAAGTATGTGAAGTACACACTAAGAACAGCAAGAGTGGGAACAGAAGCATTATTTAGCATGAAAGTCAGAATGTGCATTGACTATGTAGGACTCAGCCAGAGATCTTTAAAATGCTATCAGCCTCTTGTATAACTGAAGTATAGATATCTCTGTGACTACACATCTGCACACTCCTGCGTAAACAGGATTCACTGAAGATGAAGAATTGACTCACCCTCCGCATCACTGATTAGCAGTGTCTCAAGTAAAGCACCATAGCTTGATGTTCTGGGTCAGGCTTGACAGTGAAGTGCTTGCAGCCCTGTTACTTAAGTTCAAGTACAGCACACCCACTGCTGATTAAGCTGCCAACGCAGACCAAAAGAACAAGATGATAGAATCAGTGCTGTCCTGGCAAAACAGCCAGAATCTCTTCATGTGACCAGGCACATTTCTGAAGCAAAGTATTTAGAAAATAAACCATCTAAACATCCTCAGGTTTTAAACGATTCAGTTTCAGCAAGTTTTTGCATTGTGTATGTGTGATCATGCACTTACTGGTATAAAAGGTTCCAGAAAATGAAAAAAAAAGCCAAATTTTGAGTGAAATGTTACTTACTTATGTGCTGGTATGAGCTTGTTGGCATAAGCTTCCTCACTGATTAAATAAATCTAGTGTTATGACAATGCATTTAACACCTTCAGTCCACAAGATACACAGGACACCAGTTTTTCTTTATGTCTCTTTTTTGAGGCTGAGTTGTGGATTGATTACATGAGTTGAATTAATGTCAGTTAGCAGCTCTGCTGGCAACTCTGGACCCTCTAAGCATTAAGCTATTGTTGAACCTGACCTCCTGCTGTGTGTTGAGGAAATTCAGCACACTGAATGTAAAGCTTTGCATATTCCATAAGCTACAGTCCCCGGCAGCTCTCAACACTNAAGTCATGTCCATTTATTCTGTTTTCATGTGCCCAGTACAAGAGAGATTCACAAAACAGAGGGAGGGTACCTACAATTAAAGGCCAATAGAATTATCACCTCAGTTATTTTGTTGTTTTATTTGTATATTTTCTAACAAGTGCAAATGACAAAATTCATTTGGATTAAAGCAATTTTACGTTTTTTCTGACTATCTTTAGAAAGCAAAAAGGCTTCAGGAAAAATTAATAGAGGCTTCCAGACCTAAACTGAAGACTCAAAATGAAGCAGTCTTTTCTACTGATATTAAAGGCCTTGGTACAACAGTTAAGTAATCCCCAATTTCATTTTATTTTATTTTCATTGATGTATAAGTGCTTTGGGGTTTATTTTGTCTGTATATGTGCTGTGGCTTACTCTTTCTTTAATGATGTTTATGCTGACAAGCTCCAAATACGTAAGAAAGAATCTGTATCTCCTGCAAAGCACAACTTCCCTTCTGATATATCCTCAGACAACAGGTAATTGGTCAGAATGAGATTCAGGTCTACAAATTCCTCATGAGAAGTTTGGGCAAGATGGTCCTGTGCTATGTACCTCTTGCGAGATAGCCTTTCACAAAAACCTTGCTGAGGTCAAGCCTTCCTTCATCAATAGTTGGGTAAATCTGCCTGATTTCTAACACATCAGTAGAGGTGTCCTTTGTCAGTAAGCATGTTCCTCGCTTTCTGCAGATAAGCCAGCTCCTTCCATCTGTAGAGAACATTTTTTTTCCCTGTCATTACTGTCAGTTCACTGAAGTGTAAGAAAATAAAAGCCATTGTTAAGATTGTATTCGGGTGTAACAGCATATTTAGACGTTGATTTTTGACAACCTGGGGTAAGATGTGGGAGAATGTTCACTCCAGTCAGTAACTGCTTTTGAGTTACCTGTATGATTTCTGTGTAAGCATCACAGCTAAGGAGGATTTAGGGGAGGCATAGCTTCTTGATTGCTTATAAGTTACTTTTACATGAGAGGAGAAATAAAGAAATAAAAGCATGAGGTGTTGATTTAAAACTTGCATAAAGGCAGGAGATTCCACTATCATGGGCTCTCTGGCATGATAACTCGAATTGGCTTTCTGTAATGACAACTAAGGTGGATGCATCCTGAAAAGGAAAAGAAGCAATTCATGTTTGATGTGATGAAGAAAGGGGGTGCTTAATAGGAAGCCAGGGGATGCTCTCAAAGTGCTGGACTAGGATTTTTATCAAATAATCTTTGCCCTAAACTTTTGTAAATGCAAGATGAAGTGGGCTCAAAAAATTATACAGTTACGTGCCTGTATCAGTGAGACTGTTAGGAAGCAGTGTTTTGCAGAAACTGTCTGAAAAAATTTAGATATGAGCATTCTGGAAATTGTTAATAGAGAGAAATATGTTGTTATATTCTATTTTAAAGAGTTGGACCTCAAGCCAAGACTATTCATTTTTTTGGTGGAAGAGGTTTTAAGAAGAAAGTATTTTATGGTTTTATAAACAATATCTCAACCACTGTAGACAAAAAGAAGGAAAGGCTAACCCATTTTGCAGAAATGGAACACATCAAGAACATCAGATAAAGCTGCTTGGGTACATTGCTTAGAAAAAGTACAAATAACAGATACGGCTGGCAGTTTTTTTCTTTGAACAATCTTCTTTCCTCCTCTCTGCTAAACACCCTTCATAGGGAGAGACAAAAATTAGGCCAAGATGGTTGGTGCAGACCATAAACAGACGTGTCACTGGGATTTATATATGTATATAGAACTCATAGAATCATAGAACAGTTAGGGTTGGAAAGGACCTTAAGATCGTCAAATTCCAACCCCCCTGCCATAAGCAGGGACACCTCACACTAAACTGTGCCATGCAAGGCTTCATCCAACCTGGCCTTGAACGCTACCAGGGATGGAGCACTCACAACCTCCCTGGGCAACCCATTCCAGCATCTCACCACCCTAACAGCAAAGAATTTCTTTCTTAGATCCAATCGAAACTTCCCCTGTTTAAGTTTGAACCCATTACCCCTTGTCCTGTCACTACAGTCCCTAATGAAGAGTCCCTCCCCAGCAGCCCTATAGGCCCCCTTCAGATACTGGAAGGCTGCTATGAGGTCTCCACGCAGCCTTCTCTTCCCCAGGCTGAACAGCCCCAACTCTCTCAGCCTGTCTTTGTATGGGAGATGCTCCAGTCCCCTGATCATCCTCGTGGCCCTCTTTTTTATATATACACATATATGTAAAAATATGTATTCCTTATACTGAATATACTTATCCAATATAGAGAGTAGTATGTCCCTTTCAGTCTTCAAGTTTTCCTGGAGGAGTAGTTATAGGCAATTGCGTTCTGAGAGAAATAGGGTTTGTTCCTTTTTTTTTTTTTCTTTGAAGTATTAATGTATAATGAAATGCTGAGGACAAAAACTGGCTCATATTATATACAAATCCAAGCAACATTGCACAACAAAATTCTATTGTAATAAAGGCTTGATTTGCTTTTCATTTTCATAAGATCAGACATGAAGGCAGAAAAACAGAGTACATAAAGGTACCGGGTGAAAAACCACTCTGTCCTTTCCTTTGTACTGATGGGAACAATTTGTTAATTTCAAGGATAGCTTGAATAGACCTCAGAAACCTCAGCACGCATCTACACCAGATGAATAACGCTTTTGGAAGACAGTTCATGTTTTAACTCTCATTTTAAATACTAATGTGACAGTCATGTAATGTATTTTGTTTTTCAGATTGGATCTGGTCACTTAGTAACTGTCAAAAGTACACCTCCTCAGTTAACTGGAAGGCCCCTGAATGTTACAGAACTTGCTCTTAGAAAGCTGCCTCTTTCTGAAGAAGCTTTAAAGAAGGATCAAAAGCATTAAACACTGGACTTTGTCTAGAAAGATTTGGTACCTCTGGAATAAATAGTGTTCTGAACAGTGCTTTTA
Organism: Agapornis roseicollis; assembly: GCA_002631895.1. NCBI lineage: Eukaryota > Metazoa > Chordata > Aves > Psittaciformes > Psittacidae > Agapornis > Agapornis roseicollis. The sequence goes on from NDXB01021156.1 coordinate 7,858, forward strand.
TTATAGTTAACTGTATGTGTATTTTAGATACAAGATAAACTCAGTTTGTAATTGCATAGAGCACCTTGAGAGCAGAATTGTATTCTGCCTTAACTAATATAAACATGGGGATGCTTTATTAATGAAGTACCCTGTACAGTATGGTACAAAGGTAGGCTGAGTCTAAAAATTTTGTGTGTTAGTGTCAGGTTACTGTGATCAGCTGTCTTAGTGTGGTCCACTATTTAGTTTTCCATCTCTTGTTGACTCATTCCACACGTTGCAGTTTAAGTATCTCTTCCATCACGCAGGGCGATGACCTTTCACATAAACACATTCAGTTCCTTGGTTTCCTGGATCCCATACCCATGTGGGTTTTGTCCCAGTCCACTTTGTTTCTTGAACTGCCTTCTTTAGCATGAGGACTTCTGTTCTCTGTTTTCATCTAAAGACTCCCTAAAAGACTTGTTTGTGCCAAGTTTCTCCACCCTGTTGGAGACATGCTAAAGTGTCCTGCTCCTCAGGGATTTCTCACAGCTCTTGAACTGATCTTACTATTCTAATTACTTCTTGGGTTATTGCCCGTAGTGTCTTCAACAGGAACTTTTTGTCTTCCATTCTAGAATACCAACACAAACTTGTGAGCAGACCATTTTGTACATGACTCAGTTTCTAAGCTATTGTCTCTTTTCCTAGCTTGGGCAAAGCCAAAAATTGCTATATTACAATAGAGCAAGATTCCCTGAAGCTATTAACTCATTTTAAAACCAGTTGCTAGCCAGTGATATGGCATAAAATTATGCGACATTGCAAGGGGTTTTGTGACATACAAACTCTGGCACATAGTCTGTCATTTTTGCCTGTAAGCAATGTTTCATGAAAATATGAACTTTCACTTTATTAAATGCCAGCTTGAAAAATGGAAACACTTTTGAACGAAATAGGTAGAACTTAGTACCCAACTCCCTTCTTCACTCCCTGAAAGAGCCATGGGGTGTGTGTGTGTGTATGAAGGGTTCCTTGAACATCTGTTTGTCCATGTAATGAGACATAGCAGTACTGGCATTAAACATAAAGGCAGTGATTTTGTTTGTTTCAAAACTGTCTACTGAAATTCTATAGAAAGAAGAACCCAAATGAAATAATGAAATAAACTAAACCAGACGTATGAAATGGTACTTACTCACTTCACGAGTGCAGTTTGCAAAGATCAGAAGCATTTTCTTATGGGCAGGTCTGTTAAACATTACATTGTAGAGTAAGACAGTCATCTAGTATCTAAAGCTAGAGAAATCACATTAACCTATACTATTTTAATTTCATTTTTATGCTGGCCCTTTGCTAACTGATCATTTCTAAGCATAATCTGTTTTCATGAGGACTGATTCCCCCCCCAGGTTATCTGCATAATGTTAAAGTATGTTTTATTAAATAACTCTGCATGTGTATTTCTGGCCTGCCTGCAAGAAAGGTAAGCTAAGATATATAGAGATTATCTAACTGTAGTCATCTGTGTCAAGTAGTCTTTCTCAGTTTATATTTCTCCAACAGCTCTTCAGCAGCTGTGCTGCTGTATTGCTGTTTTAGAGAATGGCAAAACATATTTACACACTGGGGCCACAAGAGTGCATTCCATTGTCTTTTCACAATAAAACCTGAGCAATACATATATTTGCCTAGGAGAACAAAGACTGTGATATTTAGGGGTTTTTTACACCCTTGTGCATATGTGGATGTGCGGGTGTCTCATTACTACTGGCAGCAAAGCAAAGGCCCATTTCCTCCAAAAAACCATACAGGACTCATGTAAATGCTTCCAATTTCTGTACAAAAGCTACAGCAATACAGTATAGCCAAGGTATAGATATAAAAGATCTTTTAACTGGAAATCAGTTTATTTTTATGCTTATGTTAAAACTTCAGGCACAAAGAGTGCCCCACAGCATTCCTCCTCCAACTGCATTGTGCTTTTGCTACAGAACAGTGCAAGCAAGTACCAGCAAATGCTTTTGTTAACTCTATCAAGGACTAGGGAAAGAAGGGGACAGAATTTCACAAAAGGCTTGCACTCACACTTGATAAATGAATACTAAGACAAGCCTCCCCAGCAGCACAGCCAGCCATGGACTGTGGTCTGACTGTCAGCAAAGCAACCCACAAAACTGGGTTTGCTGCTCCTGCTCAGGGGTGGAAAGAGAGGGAGTGCAGAGTACTAGTGGAAGGGGAGCTCACCCCAGTCACTGTTAATCCCTCCTGTAGACACCTAGGGGGCTTTGGATGTATCATTACTCCTGCTATTTGCTCAAGAGAAAAGGTGTATTTAAAATACTTTTTGCATTAGGAACTTACAGTGATGTTCATGGGTAAGAGAAATTTCTCACTGGTTTCATGTCCTCTCCAAAACACTGTAGGAGATCTAAATTACAAGGTGTTTACACCAGGAGTGTAAAAACCAGGACTGCTTACAAAAACTCTGAGATCTGTTGGATATTTTACAAGCTATATATGAGCTAGGCACACCTGGGATGGATTTCTTGTTACTTATGAAGATTTATATGTTGTTACTGTGTAAGTGCTGTTTCCTACAATAATTAAACCCAGTTGGGATCTCATAAAAGGCTAGAACATAACAGGACTGAACAAGCTGCATTGCCCAAGGAGTAAAGCAGAGAACAGTCTGCATCTCTGAGTGTTCCCATTTGTTCTCAGGCTTTCTGTGCTCAGGACAAATGGATTAACTCCATGGTTAATCTCCCTGAATTATTTTACCCGTGCTGGACTGTTTCTTATAAAGGGAGACACATTCAAGCCTGATCTCTCACTCTTTCAAACCACTGAATGCATGGGTCTCTTCTTAACTGTGATGTTGTCTGCTGTGACAGGGATGGATTGTATCACTCTATTTACCTGTAATAAATGTGTAGATAAATGTGTAAAATATTGTTCTTAATGTAATGTAGCAATGGTTTTGCATATAACATGTTATTAGACAAGAAAATTACTACTATTCAGACCTTGCTGCATAGAAAAATACTTTAATTAATCCATAGCCTAGATTAAGCAGTGATAAATTACAAAGTTAAGACTGCACAGGACATTACAATAAGCATAATCCTTCCCTTTAGCTTGATGTCACGCTTGTTGGTAATTCTTGAAGTTAATTTTATGTGCAAGACACTGTATAAAATGTTTGTTGGCATTTTCTCCATTGCTTAAAGTATAAAAATATACTGGGCTTCCACCCAAATTAACTTTAAAAAAAGAGAATTTCTGGAAAAGATGGGCCTCTTCAAAAATACCACACTGGTTCAGACAAGCTTACCTGAGACAACAAAAGTCTTAACTCAAAACACAAAAGCATTCAGACATGCAGTGGGATAAAGGCAACATTGACAGATCGCAAGACAGGAAAGCAAAAGAGACAATGTGGGAGTTCACATACTTATCAGTTTAGCAGTGATTAAGTGCTTTATACAAAGGAAAGGAAACAAAGAAGGTTGAACCATGCCAGTGGACTTGTCTAAGCATCTCGAGTACATGCTGTGCTTTTATGCTCCTTCATTTTGATGTTGCCTTGCTGAGGCATCTTTATTTTGACTAAAATGGGTTGGTGAAAGCAGACCCTGCAAGATTATGAAAGAAAATTCATTATTTTCTAAGCAAATTTCTAGGAATGCTAGAATTAAATTATCTCCATGTATCAAGATAGGCTAAGAAAAGTGGGGCTATTCAGTCTGCAGAAGAGAAGGCTGTGTGGTAACTGAAGGGGGCCTACAAGGATGCCAGAGGGGGATTCTTCACATCAGGGGCAGTAGTGATAGGACAAGGGGAAATAGGTTCAAACTTACACAGGCAAAGTTCAGGTTAGATACAAGAAAGAAGTTCTTCACTATGAGGGTGGTGAAGCACTGGAATGCCTTACCCAAAGAAGTGGTAAATGCTCCATCCCTGGCAGTGTTCAAGACCAGGTTGGACAGAGCATCAGGTGACATAGTCCAAACACCAGGAACCTTTTAGTACTGTAATGCCATTTATATGCACACAGTGACAGCATTCAGCATCCATTTCCACACACTACCGCAGGCACACCTGGCATTTTTCACATTTAGTACCCTAACTAATTCTGGCTCCTCTATTGTGAAAGTAACTGCCATTGAAAGATACAAATAGTGTTGACAGAAGTAGAGACAGAAAACTGGAAATGACCATATTGAGTTATCTAACATTTAAGGACAAAGATGGAAGTGTTTCAGTTTAATGTCAGCATGTAACAGACACACTATATACTATAGTTACCTTCTAAAGTTCTATGTGAGTATGTGGAAGAGTATTTGGGAGATGCTAATTGTCTTCTGCCCATTCCATGGGATCTTGAGAGCACACAGTCTACGTACATATCCCAGAAGTTCTGGGCTAACTCACTGAAGAGTTCATTGTGCTTGGGCTTAGGAGATTCCTTTAGGAACATCATGAAGTCCCAGAGACCAATGACCGTATCTGCTACCTTGAGTTTCTTCATTTCCACCAGCCCATGGGATGAGACCTCCCAGCACTCGTGGTCAATCTGACCCAGGCTTGGAGGAGTTTCTTTTTGATAGCCTAGATTGGCATAAACCAAATTCAGCATCAATATACAGCCCAGCTGAAGACACCACCTTTGTTTCCATACAAATCCCATTGTCCAATAGGATACCTGAAAGAAAGTATAAAATCACGGTGATTCTGCTCATATGTAGTTCATTCTCACACAACTTTCAAGGATACCCCAGGAGATGATTTATGCATTTATATAGGAAAATACTTCTTTTCAAACCACAGATCAAATACAGTCAAGAAGCCCTAATGCTGGAGCCAGGTTAGCACCTAGAAATTGTGAATGCTGTTTAGAACATGAAAATCTGAAGCTGAAAGTTTGAAGTGATTTTAACCTATATCAGAACTGCTCCCTGAGCTCAAGACTCCTTCCCTTAAAATCCTAAGGTTAGATCATCAGTTTGAATGTGCCAGCACACTGCTGCAGCCATCTGAGGTCCCTAAACTCATTTACTTCTCTATCTCACCTTCAGGACTTTAGGAATGAGACAGACAGATACGCCCCACATAACTCTTTTCCAAAACTTCACTGGCTAGCTACACTTCAGCAGGCAGCAGGATTACCTGCCCCAGCATCCCCAGAGCTTATGAAATGCATTGAAGTTTCTATTCCCTGGGTTGTCAGAGAACTTGCTCCAGCAAACAAGCGGAGACAGAAATGCCTCTCATTTCCACATCACTAGGCAGAAGAAGGACACTCTAGCAATTTACCTACAAAGTAGGAGAACGGCAGCAGGAAGCTGCCAATATATTGAGCTGGTTTGATTTCATGTTTCATGTTTTGATGTTTTAATCCAGCTAAAAACTAAAATGCCAAAGGTCCATTTGAATACCTCAATCAGGAGCAGAGACCACAACAAGCCTCGCGGAGACTTTGAACTAGTAACTTCTACTACGCAGTACAAGCCAGATGAGTTTCACAAAGCAGTAACTAAAGAACCACGGTAGAAGTTATACTTACAGTGTTCCTGTGATGAGACAGAGAACAGTAACCTTGAAACCGCAACAGGCAGCCCCTTGGAGAGAAAGAGAGAAATTCATGAGAGGGCTGCAGGTGCCCGGCAGCCGCTGGATGCTCCGAGGGTGCAGGGATCACGCTGCACAGGGAAGCCTCAGCCGCTGGCAGAGCAGCAGCAGCAGCAGCAGCAGC
>NDXB01021157.1:0-57059 GCA_002631895.1 Agapornis roseicollis
GAGCTGAGCTCTTAGGCAGAAGCTCTTTGCTGTGAGGGTGCTGAGGCACTGGCACAGGGTGCCTGCAGAAGCTGTGGCTGCCCCATGGCTGGCAGTGTTGAAGGCCAGGTTGAACACAGGGGCTTGGAGCAAGCTGCTCCAGTGGAAGGGGTCCCTGGAANTGAGGGTGCTGAGGCACTGGCACAGGGTGCCTGCAGAAGCTGTGGCTGCCCCATGGCTGGCAGTGTTGAAGGCCAGGTTGAACACAGGGGCTTGGAGCAAGCTGCTCCAGTGGAAGGGGTCCCTGGAAGTGGCGGGCGGAACTAGAACCTAAACCATTCTGTGATTCTATGGTTCTACAATAGTGCATATAAAATATCTAAACGAGGAAATTGTCAAAGCCAGTTCAGAAGACAAACTCAGAAGATGGTGGCAACTGAGGCAAAAGGTGTAGGGATTGATGTCACGAGGAGACTTCCATTGATATTTATTTCCTTTGGTATTTACTCAGCAGGAATAAACTAATCTAATCCTGAAACCTTGCATGCAACAAGCTTGAGTCTTGGTGTCTGTAGAGGATGGTTATACCCAAGCAGCTATGCTCTGTCTGATGCTATGGAGCAACAAACAGAGAATAAAAAACACCAAGGTCTTCACAATCCTTCACCAGCCTGAAGTTTAATCCTTTGACATCTGTAAGGTGGTTTAAAACTCTCCTTTATGGTGATGGACTGCACTCTCCAGATGACACCACAGGAATTTACTGCGCCAAAATGTAACATCTTAATGAAGGAAAACATAATGCTTTCTTTCTAATGCAAGCAGCTCTGTCGGTTTTGCCTTCAACCATGATTCAGAGATCCAGTAACTCATGATTCAGAGATCAGGCTCATGTGGTCATTAAGTTGCCATGATAGATTTTACAAAGGGCAAAATCATGTCAGGTTTATGTAAGCTTGATAGCAGCTGCTCTTTGGAAATACATCTTAATTATGGGTAAAAATACTAAGCTATAACTTGTATACTTACCTTTAAAACCTCATTTTTTCATCTCAGGGCCATAATTCTAAACATTACCTCTTTGCTGGGGTTAGTATTTATTTATAATTGGATACAGTAAGGAGATAGCCCAGGAAATGCTGTTTGAGGATGGTGGTTATTAGATGTGCCTGTTAGTGACCTATCATATTTATCTGTATTTAGTTACAGAATTACTGTCATAATGCCCTAAGTCGTGCCTGAGAGCAAAAGGCAGTTCCACTTGTGAGACCACTATCTGCCAGCACTCACAACTTCTCAAAAACTGTAATGCCCTTTGGGATGAAGTTTTTTTTCAATATTGACTTTCTCTGCATGTAGGGGGTTTGGTAAAAATCAGGATCAGGTTTTCTTTTGTTTATAGATACACGGAAGAAGATGGTTTGAATGGTTAGCAAAAATTTTTTGTAAACTTTGGGGTGGGCCTGGGTAAGTAGAAATGGCTCCAATTTGAAGTGTTAAGATGACAGGCTTTAGGAGGTTTGTATCCATACCAGATTTAAAAATCTAGATGAGAAATACATAAGTTATTTTGGGGACTTCTGAGACAGCAAAGTGTGGGTTCTTGGTGCTGGTGTGCTCAAGTGTTTCCTCTAACTGTCAGCATGAGTTCAGTCAATTCTACACAACAGTGTCTGCAGAACCAGAGCCAACATCTGGGAACATTTTGAGCCTTCATATAATAAAAGCTTCAGCATATGCTTAAATAATATTGATCTCACTGGAATTGCAGTAGATATTTTACTTGCTTCCCTGAACCAAGATTATGTTCCTTTTTGAGACCAAAATGTTAAATAATTTTGACCAGGTAACAAAGCTCTGATGAATAGGTTTGATTTTTTGTTCTTGTCCTGGGTTCAGCAGTTGCAGTCAGTTTTTCTTCTCTTTAGTAGCTGGTGTTTTGACTTAGCCTGGGAACAAGGCTGATAAGGCCGATGTTTTTGGTTGTTGCTGAGCGATGTTTGCCCTGACCAAGGACTTTGTGAGCCTCATGCTCTGCCGGGGAGAAGGGGAGGCCGGGAGAAAGGAGGGACAGAACCCAAACTGACCAAAGAGGTATTCCATACCATAGCACGTCATGCCCAGGGGGTAACTGGGAGTTACCCGGAAGGAGGGGGAACTTCCCGGTCGGGCTTGTTTTCAGCGGGTGGTATCGTACCCTCTTCCCTTGTTTTCTTTGTCATTGTTATTGTTGTTGGTGCTAACGATAGTGATTTGTGTTGTACCTTGGTTACTGGACTGTTGTTATCTGACCAGTGGGACTTCTTCGGCCCATCTTCCCTTCCACTCCTCCGGGAGTGGGGAGGAAAGGGGGGGGGGGTTGAGTGGGTGAACGTGCTGCCTGGCTGGGTTCAAACTACAACAGGTTCAAAAAAATAAATTATATTATTCTTTAACCTCACATGTTTTAACATCATAAAGTANCGGGAGTGGGGAGGAAAGGGGGGGGGGGTTGAGTGGGTGAACGTGCTGCCTGGCTGGGTTCAAACTACAACAGTTCTCCATTCAATGTCTCTTATTTAACCATAGCAATTTGGAGGTAAGTTAGTACAGTAATATATAGTATGGATCTGATGATTGGGTACACTTTCTCTTGCTTCCAGTTCCAGCTGTTAAAATATGATGTTATTTAATAGTAATGATAGAGGCATCAAACTACATCATCAGCTATCGGGTGAACTGACTACACAAGATTTGGAGAAGGCTGAGGTTCTGAACAACTTCTTTGCCTCAGTCTTCAATGGCAAAGGCCCTGACCGCACCACCCAAGTCTTGGAAGGCAGACACAGGGACTGTGAGAATGAAGACCATGGGCCCACTGTAGAAGAGGATCTGGTTTGAGACCATCTTAAGAACCTGAACGTGCACAAGTCCATGGGACCTGATGAAATCCATCTGCAGGTCCTGAAGGAACTGGCGAATAAAGTTGCTAAGCCACTGGCCATCATAGTTGAGAGATCATGGCAGTCAGGGGAAGTTCCTGACAACTGGAAAAAGGGGAAATATAACCCCTATTTTCAAGAAGGGGAAAATGGATGACACAGAGAATTACAGACCAGTCAGTCTCACCTCTGGGCCTGGCAACATCTTGGAGCAGATTCTCCTGGCAGGCATGCTAAGGCACATGAAGAACAACAAAGTGCTTGGTGACAGCCAGCATGGCTTCACTAGGGGGAAATCCTGCCTGACCAATTTGGTGGCCTTCTACGATGGGGCTACGGAACTGATGGACAGGGGTAGAGCAGTTGATGTCATCTACCTGGACTTGTGCAAAGCATTTGACACTGTCCCACACGACATCCTTGTCTCTACATTGGAGAGACATCAATTTGATAGGTGGGGCACCATAATCATACTATGTTATCAACTGTACTAAAGGAAGTGTTTTGGAAAGGAAAGGAGAAGACAAGAAGAAGTTGAGGCCTGGGTTTCTTCACAGCTAATTCACATGCTGCCTGAGCATCTACTGATCTCAATGCTTAATTAATCAACTGATGTATCAGGTCACCTCCTGCTTGCTGGTGAGTGGAGCTCTGAACCTGGAGCTGAAGCGAAGAGATATAGTATTGATATACTGTGAATAATTTGCCCACATCATATAATCACATCAGAAGTCTTTGGCAAAGGGAAGAACTGAGGTAGAGTCTCTCCAGTACACCACATTAAGCACAAAGTTACCATTCTATCACAGTGATGAGCCCAACAGCCATCACAGTGCAGTGGTTATACAAATATTGTACCCTGATGGAGTAATAAAAACCATCAACCATCAGGAGTGAAGGGATTTGCATAGTGTAATATCACTGAGAAATTAAATCAGCATGGTCATTAAAATTTCCCACTTCAGCCAATGGGACTGAAAGATACAAGGGAAAAAAATGTGTATTTATGCACTGATAACTATACAGTATCCCTGAGTTCCAGTTATTACTGTTATTTGGCCACAGAAGCAATCAGAGACCCTGATTAATCCAATAGAAAATAACTGTTTTCTTTGGGATTGTGCTAAGCATCCTGACTTCTGCAGTCATGTTTTGGATGAACAGCATTTGGGATCTGAGGTAAACATGTAAAGGAATATATATAGAAGATATACAGGAAAAAAACCCTTGATATTTTCCATATAAAGTATATATATACACTATACAGTGTGTATAGATATAGTATATAGACGTATATATGATATATAACATATATTATGAAATACAGTATAGAATCATATAGTCCCAGACTGGTTTGGGTTGGAAGGGACCTTAAACCAGTTCCAACCCCCTGCCATGGGCAGGGATACCTTCCACTAGACCAGGTTGCTCCAAGCCCCATCCAATTTGGCCTTGAACACTGCCAGAGATGGGGCAGCCAAATAAACAAGTATAAATAAAATGTAAGTAATGTATCTTATAAAATATCATAGAATCATTTATGGAAAAGTTTGGAAAAGCCCTTTAAGTTCACCAAGTCCAACCTTCACCCCAGCAGTGCCAAGTTCAGCACTTAAACATGTCACTAAGGGCCTCATCTACAGAGTTTGTGAAGACTTGCAGCAATGGTGACTCCAGCACTGGCCTGGGCAGCCTATTCAATGCCTGAGCACTCTCTGGGGTAGGAATCGCTCCTAATCTCTATCCAAACCTCTCCTGGTGCAGCTTGAGGCTGTTCCCTCTTGTCCTATTATTAGAACCACAGAATAGTTTGGGTTGGAAAGGACCTTAAGATCACCCAGTTCCAATCTCCCTGCCATGGGCAGGGACACCTCACACTAAACCATGCCACCCAAGGCTCTGTCCAACCTGGCCTTGGACACTGCCAGGAATGGAGCACTCACAACTCCCCTGGGCAACCCATTCCAGTGCCTCACCATCTCCTTCTCATGTGGGAGAAGAGGCTGCCCCCTCACCTCAGTATAACCTCCTGCCAGGCTGTTGTAGAGAGCAATAAGGTTACCCCTGTGCCTACACATAAACAAATACGTGTGTATGCCCATATTTACATATTTATGTCCATAACGTTACATATACATAGAAATATTCAAATATGTAAACGAGAACACAAACGTAAAACTATATAAATGTGTAAGAATGTAAAAATCTAAACATACAACTGTACAAATACATAAGAATACCACCCTACTTCCTTTAGCGGCTCCCGTCGGTGACTCCGCCGCTGCCGGGTTCGCGGGAGGACCCAGCGTCCGGCCCAGAAGCCCCGCCCCTCGGAGGCCCCGCCCCCTCACGATTCCCGCCTCCCCGCCACGTCGGTTGGCGCGCCGCGGCGGCGCTGGGCCATGGCGTTCACGCTGTACTCGTTGCTGCAGGCCGCGCTGCTCTTCGTTAACGCCGTGGCCGTGCTGCATGAGGAGCGCTTCCTGCGTCACGGTGAGCCGGGGCGAGCGCAGAGCACCCGCGGGCCCTCCCGCGGCCCTGCAGCGCGCCCGCCGGCACCGCCCGGCCAGCGCCCATGCGCGGAAAGGCCTCCGGGCTTTGCGGGGACCTCCTGCCGCCTCACCGAGCCGGTGCCGGGCATCAGTTGCGCGGAATGCCGTCGGGGTTTTAGGTCCTGGAGTCCGGGCGGTGTCGCTCCGGTCGTTGTGTTGTTTCTTCTTAATTCCATAGTTTTAGAGGTTTTTTTTCTGTGCTTTTTGATTCTTCCGCCCTCATCTGCGCCGTACGTCGCGATAGCGTTGAGAGGGTTTCTTTCATCCTCTCATTGCCCTTCTCGTGATGAGATGGCACTTCTCGATCTTGGCACCTTTGTGCTTCCGCGGTACTAAAGAAATTACTGAGGCTGCGCATCCTCATTCTCAAAACAAAGCCCCACAAAGCACACAGAAACCACCGGCAGAAAGATGTGCACAGCCCCAGGAAAAATGACCTGTGATCCAGGGTTTCACAGCTTCCTGGTGGGGAGAGTCCTGACGTCTCCAAGGCTGAGTGAGGGTTCTGGCCGGAGTGCGGAGAGTTAGCCTGTTGCCCTGTTCCCGGGTAGGATTTGCAGTGAGGGGTCTGCTCAGTTTGTGTTTGGGGTTTTCTTGTTGAGCAGCAGATCGATGAAAAGGAAGATGTGGGGATTGGCAGGATGGGTCAGTTCCTTGTGGGCCCCATGAGATTTGGGAATAGCAAGGGAGATGATGTGAAAGGGGGAATAAATCTCTTGAAAGTTGTCTGTGGAGAAAAACAGAGGTTGTGAATGGCTTGAACCTGCCCGAACAGGGGAGCCTGGGATGAGCTCTTAGGCAGAAGCTCTTTGCTGTGAGGGTGCTGAGGCGCTGGCACAGGGTGCCCAGAGAAGCTGTGGCTGCCCCATGGCTGGCACTGTTCAAGGCCAGGTTGGACACAGGGGCTTGGAGCAAGCAGTTCCAGTGGAAGGTGTCCCTGCCCGTGGCAAGGGGTTGGGACTGGATGAGCCTTAAGATCCCTTCCAGCCCAGAGCAGTCAGTGATTCTACAAATGTCAAAGAACTCTCCCAGCTCTGCTCCTGAACATTGCCAAATGGTGAAGGGACTCAAAATTCCCTGGATCCATTGCTGGGACCGCATGCTTGGCTTTCCTGCAGCAGGTGAGGAAGGGTTCCTCCCTTAAAGAGCTCTGTAGACCTGCAGCACCTCAATGTCCCTCTGAAAACCTCAAGTAACTGTGGGTTTTTTTTTTAACAGTAGTCACAAAAATCACCATGGTGGTTTGGAGTTTGTGCTGACCCTTTTCTGTCACGTAGCTCCTTTCTCAGTGCTGAAGCATCATTTCATACCCAACAAATATTTGCTATTTTATTTTCTAGTAAAGAACCATGAACAGATTGTAGTATGGTTTTATTTTGGAGGGTATTTTTGAACCCAGATACACTCCTTTGTGCCTCTGGCATGAAAAGAATGGTAGCCTATTAAAAAAGGGTTTCCTTCAGAGAAACACAGATCTGTTGTTAGTGTTGCATTCATGAAAATGTTTTTTTAAGATTTAAGTATATTGTATTAAGTTCCAATTGTGAACTAAAACTAATTGGTTTACGTTAATTAACATGATCCCTATTCAAGACAGATCACCCATTAATATTGCTGACAGCATTTGTTGTGTGGTTTTGGGTTTTTTCTCTAACATGTCTGGCTGGACTTATGTGACACAGTTGGCTGGGGAAGCGATCAAGGGATTGGAGGATTTGGAGAGGAACCAGGAATTAAAGCTCAGCTAACAAACCTCATTCGATCCATACGAACTGTAATGAGAGGTAAGTCTTTGGTTTCAGATATTACTGGCTGTGAAGTTTCTGTGCTCTAATGAAGTACCATCATTATTTTCACTCTTCTACCAGACAGTTGCTATTTCTGCTCGTCAATTCTCAGTCTGTCCTTCCTTCATGTCTGGATTCTCTGTAGAAGGGCACAGGTCCCAGCTAAGGTGCCCTAATTTGGATAAAGTTTAAAACATTCCCTTATTCTGGCTTGTGGTGCCACTGCTGCTTCTTGTCTTTCCTTGGAATTTGGGAGCTTGGGGGGGAAGATCAATCAGAGAGTGTAATTATCTTCACCATATGAAGTGCCTGGTGAGGGAAATGTAATTCCTGGTATTCTTAAGGGTAAGCCAGGCTAATATACCTCAAAAGATGAGGGGCAAAAAGTAAAAGAGTCTTGGTAAGTTACTGGGGGTTTTTCCCTATAAAGCATGCCAAAAATTCTTTTTAAAGGTGATGATAAAGAGGAAGTAACAAATCTTTATTTTTTTTGCCCACACAGAGTAAAAACTGATGTTTTCCTTCTAAATCAGAGCAAAGCCTAGACTGAAAACCGACTTTGAGGCAATTTAGTTTCATTTGGCGAAGGGGTTGTTTGGATCAGAGTTAAAACATGATGGGCCACAGAAAAATATTAATGATGTTGCTTCCTACTAATTTTTAGCTTCCTAAGCTTTGATCCTGACTCCTTCACTAATGCTGGATTTGGATAGCAAAACTAAGTGCATTTTCGGTATTTTGATTGATCTTGCTCCTTAGTCTCGTGAGATAATGCAAAGTTCTGTCACTGGGATGTGGAAAAGGAAAATTGTTACAATAACTCCTCTTCTTTCCCTGCAGTGCCACTTATAGCAGTGAACTCCATTACAATCATTCTCCTCCTGTTGTTTGGTTGAAGACACCCGGGGAAAAACATTTTGGATGGCCAAAGAAGCAAGTTATGAACCATCACCACTGAGATTTTGGGGATCCAGCACGGTTTAGCTGTCAATCTGACATTCAACTTAACATAATAAAGACACTATTTCTATTTATCCTATTTCATAATTGCAGTTTCATTACACAAGATACGGGGATCAGTGCAACAACACTGCAAATATGTCGGACTATGACAAGTTCTGTTGCTGCCTGTTCATAGCGCTGGCTGTTGGTGTGCGCGTCACCGAGTGTTGCCACAGGTGTCGATTGTATGCGGTTGTTAAATGTCTCATTCCTCAGGGATGAATTTCCTTTATTATCGTTCACAATTTGTTATTAAATAAAAAAAAAAGTGGGTTTTATCCCACTTGCTACCGCAGTACTGTTCAAGAGAATGCGAATTAGGCTCTGAAAACATTATAAATTACTGAGGTCCAATTGTGATACTGAGAGATCAAATGTTATAAATTCTGAATTCCAGTTTTATCACCCTCAATATTACAACATGTTATAAATTAGTGAAGTTCAGTTGTGATACAGAGAGATTTGTGATACTGAGAGGAGATAAAGCATGTCACAAATTACTGAATTCCAGTTGTGATGTTAAGAGGAGCTCTAACATGTTATGTATTTCTGAATTCCAGTTGTGATATTAAAAACAGATCAAACTGGGTAAAATCCTAATTCAGTTTACATTGAAAATCAAACCTTCCTGGTTTGATTGAGACCAGGATTTTCCCTCTGTGTTTCGTAATGTTTTCAAACCAGTAATGGTGGCAAAATAAGTTGAAATTGGGTGCAATTGCTATGCAAAACCTAAAAAAGCTGTACCTGGAGCTGGGTTACTGTGCTGATTTAGACTAGCGAGTGATATTAGTGACTAGTGTTTGTTACTGCTCTGTTAAGGATTATTATACATTTCTTAAAATGTGTGTTAAAAATTGTTTGTGGTGATAAGTGTGCTGGAAGTGGGGAACCATTTGTATTCTGAACTTCTTGGGAGGGGAATACTGTGCCCTTTTCAAATGCAATTTTTTGTTTAAAACCAGCGTATTTGCAGCTGCTTCTTCCCTGCCCTCCATCTTCATTAAAGAACAACTTGGAAGTTGAAACTGAGTGTGATGTGGCAATTCTGTCGAAGTGACACTGCTAATTGCTTTGGTACAGACCTTGTCTTGAGTTAAGCCTGTCAAGTTAGGTCTGATGTTACATAGCAAGTATGAAATTAAGAAGGCCAAATCTCATGTACCTTTTCAGGAAAGCTAGAACTCTTACATCCATTCCTGTGCTGAAGTGTTTTAGCTATTACAAAGCAGTTTACCATCTCTTCTTCTGGCGCCTTGATGACTAAAACATACGCTCTTTGTATACAAAGATAAATCTGTGAAATGTGTAAATGATCTTCAACCTCAGTGATCTGCAGAGTAAAGATTATCCAGGAGGAGAGGTTTATGTTGTTTCCTGTTTTTAGTGAAAACTTGTCAATAAATTGTGAACTTCTAAATTAAGCACTCTCTTTCATAACTCACTTTATATCTGTGTACAGAGGGAGTACCTCAAAACTCAGCTCCATCCTCTTCCAGATACCAGACATACAGTTCTTACATAAAATACTCCTTTTTGTTTTGCCTCATGCCTATGGCACTTGCAACTATCATCTCTTCACTGTGAAGCTGTATATTGGTTTATATAGCTAATGAGCCATAGTAACATTGGCCTGAGGCAGAATAGTCTTTAAAGTAGTAGACCTATTATGAAGTATTCGTAATAATCTTTGTGTAATACAGTGGCAACGAGGGTACAGGCTCAATCATTTGTATCTATCATGGAAACTGGACAGTTTGTATGTGGAGCAGGTAAAACATGGAAGATACACAAGCAGTTTTGTAAAATTATTTCAGAAAAGCCATGGTAGATATTTCCATGGTGGATGCACTGGATTGGGGCATTAATCTTGAAGCAGAGCTTGCACTCCCATTTCCTTTTCATGCATACTGGCTATTAAAAAGACTAGCTTGTTCTAAAACAAAGCCAGTACTAGATTAGAAACTACAGCTGTAAAAACGGATGAAAAGCAGTTCCCCCATCTTCCTGTGCTTTCAGGAATTCTAAAGTGTAAACATTTGTCTGACAGCATATGGGCAGATGATATCAGAATCTTTTAGGCATGTGCAGTATAAAGGAGCAGTGGGTCTGTGCAACAGCAGGCCTGCGTTTGAGGCAAAGCTGGGACACGTTTCACCAGGCAGATGCAGAACAGCGATTCAAAGCGGGGCAGCAGCTGAAGATCGGCTTTCCTAGCTGATGAGCAGGGGAAGAGGGCAAAAGGGTAGGAAGGAGAGAGGCGGGGAAAGGGGCGCAGAGAGCAACTGCAAGGGAGTAACTCCACTGCTGGTAGTGGCTCTGAGCAGGTTTCAAGCAAGGCTGCTGTGATGGAGTTCAAACAAGGCGAAGCACCTCAAAGCTGGCTCTTACGCAGGACGTGGAAAGTAGCCGTGCTGCTGTAGTCATTTCGAAGCCCAAACAGCATGTTACGGCTCGTACCCGGTGCAGGAATGACAAGCACCAGAACGTTTTAAAGCTCAGGATGAGGGCAGATTTTTGATGTACCCTCACAATATAAACCTACGTGTACTTTGATGTCCCTGCCCGTGGCAGGGCGTTGGAACTGGATGAGCTTTAAGGTCCTTTCAACCCAATCGAAAACCCCCACAACCACACACGGCACGTCTCGACCCGGCCCTCCCTCATTCCCTCAGCCGCCTAGAATGCAGCTCCACCCCCCGCCAGAGAGAGGCCCCTGCGCTTCCCCTCCGCTCTTCAGCGGGGCGCCAGCCGCGTTGCCTGTCGGGGACGCGGGTCCTCGGAGGCTGAGCTCCGCCGCTTCTGCTGCTACCGGCTCTCGAGCTGGCAGGCCCAGCTCCGCGAGGACCCTGCGAGGCGGAGCGACGACAGGCAGTGCGCAGGGGGACGGTGGGGCTGCTGGAGGCAGGTTAGTGCCGGGGAGCGGGAGTCACCGCCGCGCTGCGCTCCCCTCCCTCCTCGAGTGGGCCCGCCCGACTTCTTCGGGCGAGAATGGGAGGGCGGAACGATCGCGTCACGGGAAAGGGGAGCCCGGCGGGCGCGGAGACTCCCCTGCTAGAGAATGGACCAGCCTATCTGCCCGCTGGGAACTGGCTAAAGAGGCGGTACCATTTCCTTGTCTGGGGGTAGGGAGGGTAGTTGTAGCCTTTGTAGCTTCATAATCTTTACAGTATGGGAGGGGAGGGACAGGCAACCGTCGTTGAAGACGCTGTGGGACAGGGGACGAGTCCCTGGGAGCAGGGAGGTCCATAGGGGAGGCTCTGTGGGGTGGCCCTGAAGCCCGAAGCCCCATGTCCTCAGGGCAGCCTGATCCGGACATGTGTTATGGTTCATCCATGGCTTCAGGGGCTCCTGCTTCACTGCCCATTGTGCTGCTGTGTCCTGACCAGCCTGAGTTACCGTGTGGCTTCATCCTGTGTGGCAGAATCCCGGAGTGGTTTGTGTTGGAAAGGACCTTAAAGCACATCCAGCTCCAACCTCTGCCACAGGCAGGGACCCCTTCCACTACAGCAGCTTGCTCCAAGCCCCTGTGTCCAACCTGGCCTTGAACAGTGCCAGCGATGGGGCACCCACAGCTTCTCTGGGCACCCTGTGCCAGCGCCTCAGCACCCTCACAGCAAAGAGCTTCTGCCTAAGAGTTCAGCTCAGTCTCCCCTGTTCTGGCAGGTTCAAGCCATTCCCCTTGGCCTGTCCCTACAGGCCCTTGTCCCAAACCCCTCTCCATGTTCTTGTAGCCCTTTTAGGCACTGGAGCTATTGCCAATGTTAGATTCCTCTCGTGTTAGGCTGCCATTGTGAAGACTGAGGTATTGAAGGTTTTTTAGGACTTCCTCGCTGTGCTGTGAGTTCTATACTTAAAATCAGTTCATTCTGAAAACTGGCTCTGCAGATACCTTCTATACTGCCCAAATAAATATGCTGTGGAGACCCAATGGAAATGGATGCTAAAAGAGGTGTAAACCTCCCCCTCCAGTTTCTACTATGCTAGGGTATTCTGTCCCCATCTCTAGCTCTGCCGTCCGTGCAGGCATGGTGCATTTGCTTTGCAGTCGTCTTTAGCTAGAGAATTTATGTAATAGCACCTTCTTCAGTCCTTTCTCAGTCCTCTTTTTCATTTCTCTCAGCATCAAAATTCCTTGTGCCAGAGTATAAGCACCTGAGGGAAGAAAGGTTTGTTATCATGGAGATAATGTGAAGTCATGCAAACTCCATTCTGTTCAGGTGTTTGGTGTGCAGTAAGTATTTTATCAGAGAATATGTCTTAGAAACCTGGTGCCCTCTTTTCCCGTGTAATTGATGAAGCTCCCTTAGAAGTTCTATTACCAGCTTTATATCATAGATGTTTAAACTTGGACTGTGTAGCAACAGACATACTATAAAATAAGGGTGTTTATTCTTATTCCAGGGAGCCAGCAGGAATAATGAAAGCAGAATCCCACAAGTTTTCTGGGCATGCGTCTTGTACTTGCTAAATCAAATTCACATCACCTTGATCTCTGATAAAATAAAAAATGAGACTTATTAAGGCAGGTTCTAATCACAGTGTTGACTGCTCAGTGTGTTTTTTTTAAAGGACATATATGTTACATGTTCTGTCTGTAACCAGAAAAGCTCAATGTAGAGTTGTCATCACTTGCTAGTGCTGACAGATCACATTGTTACTGTCTCACAGACAGAAGAAAAGCTTCTACAGTGGGCTTTAGCTAGGAAATAGCCCAGCAGACTTGCTTGTCGAGTAAAATACAGCCCTTGCAGCACACATAAGAAGAACTAGTTCTGAAGACAGCTTTTTAGCCAGGTAACTTGTGCAAGACCTTGCTGTTTTCTTCCCCTTCTGCTTGGGGCTGATTCTCGAGGACCTGTTTGTGTGACACAGAAACTTGCTGTAGAAAAACTGCTTGACTGTCCCCTTTACAAGATGAGGGGGTAACCCTTTGTGGTGCTGAATATCCCTGAGTGCTTCCAGTCTAACAGTCTGCAAAATCCATGCTGCCACACACATAGCCAACCATCAGATAGACTGAGTTAGCTTGCCTGAATTGCGTGTTGGCTGCATCACCCTAGGTCTTGCTTACAAAATGACAATTAACAGTATCCACTTTTGCAGAGCATTTTGAGCTTTACAGTTGGAGCACTGTATCATCATTTGGTAGTGTTGCATTCATTTTCACTTGAACAGTGCTGTTGGTGTCAATGGGACTTGCTGGAATGTGCTTGCTGAGGCCTTGAACCAGCAATACCAGACCTAATGATCCTCTTCCCAACAGTCTCAGTTGTTTAGAGAATTTTTTGACATGCACAAATAAAGGCACTTTAAAAACAAATAGCACCTGATTTCCATATATAGAGTCTTTGGGAAAATACCACCCCATCAATTATGTTTTTTTTTAAACACTGCCTTTTATTTCTCTGTCTAAAGGGGCCCATTTAATACTGCGAGTAATGTTCTGAGTAGTGCCAGGTTTGGCACAAATGAGGCGCTTAACTGAGTTCCTTATTTTTATTATCCATTGTCTGCTAACCAGTTTTCTGTTGTTTCATTTATTTGCCCTCTCTCTGGGGAAGGAGGATGGCAGCTCGGCGTGCACTGAAAGCTGTCTTGGTGGATCTCAACGGCACACTTCACATTGAAGACTCAGCTGTGCCAGGCGCTCAGGAAGCTCTTAAAAGGCAAGTGACCTTTTTAGATTCCCTCTGATAGGCTATGGCAGCACAAAGATGCTTCTTAAAGTAGACAGGCCTGAAGCTTCTGTGCTTTTTGTGCTTTCGTGGATAAGCAAACGTGGCCAAATTCTGCTTGTATTTACACCTGTATTAATACCAAAAGAAATCACTGAAGGGCACTGAAAAGTTGCCTGAGCCCCCGCAGTTTTCCTGAGTTGTTCCACAGGTCTTGTATTCTAAGTTTTTTGATGCTGTCAGGTTAAATATTGTCCCTTCCAACCCAAACAATGCTATGGTTGTATAGTATTCAGAGTGTTTCTGCTGATGGCAATACAGCCTCAGCCAAAGTGGAATATAGTTCAATTAACCCAAATTATCCCATGCACACCAGTCACTTCAGCTGACCTGTTCCTTGTTGCTTTGTTTAATCACAGGAGTCTGAGTCCTTAGGTTTATGGTAAGCTAAAGTGGAATAATAGAATAACTTGGCCTAATGAAGAGAGCATCCTTTGCAGAGTTTTCCTTTCACTTGGTCTTCCAGCCAAAGGTTTGCTTTATTATTTGTTAAGTTTCTGCTAGGTAAAGAGCTTTAGTTTGGGAAACATCTAATAATACAATCCACCTTTTGTAGGTATTCCAATGTGTTAATAAACAGGACAGTTTAGTACCATTTTTTCTTGTAATGAAAGGGTGTTTAAAGAAACCAAGGCATAGTAAAACAACTTTGTCTGGCGAAGTCAGTGGCACAATACGATATCCAGCCCCAGGGATCCTTTTACTGTGTTACAAGACTGCTGGCCTGGAGAAGACATCTTGCAATGGATGAAGTAAAACACAAAGTGATGTATACTATTGTGGTGAGTGAGGGAGGATGCCTTAAGGTGCTGGGATCAGGAGAGAGGAATAGGGTTCACTTAAGGATGAGAAAGTTCTTACTGGAGTTGATTGGCTGCTTAGAGTTTTTATAAAGGTATTTCTTGGAGGAATAGTTCACAGAGAGGTTAAAAACCTCTGCATTTCTATTTGCAAGTAGCTCTGTGGAAGTAGTTACCTCCTGAAGGTGTACAATTGCAAGGAAGTAAAAACAGCTGAAGTCCTGGGTATTTATTCATCACTCATTCACTGGACCTTGTCTGCTTGGTGTTTTGTGCTTAGGGACAACTTGTGCCAGGTGAGAATCAACATTCTCAAAAATCCATATATATGCATACACACACACACACACACACACACATATGTATATAAGTTGTCATATATTGAGAAGAGCTCAGTATCTGTTCTGTCTGCTGCTACTCCAATGCCTTAGGCAGTAGATTGGACATAAAAATGGCTTCTGTAGAATCAGAAGACACACTGTTCTCTAAAGTCCCTAATTCTCCTTTGTCTTTTGCTTGATTCCTGCTAAGCCATGCTTGTGTGGGCCCTGTAATGGATTTGGCATGTGAGGAAGTCAGAGAAGATACAAGGTGCAGTCTGGTGCTGTATCTCAGCTCCAACCTGCTGGCACAAGTGTGGAGAGGGGGTGCCATTGCACTGCAAGGAACGGGCAGATCTTTTTGCATAGAGGTTTGAATAAAGTATTTTCTCATATTCTTCTAATTCATGTCACTGTCCTTTCTGGAGAGAAGCTGGAACGTTTGGCAGGCAGGGAACAAATATGTACATTCCATTTTTAGGGCTACTTCTGCAAAGGAAAAAGAAAATTATGAATTTTTATTTTATTAGCAACAAGGAGACTTTTTTTACTAGTTCATATGTCTGAAGGGTCAGTGTGTCTGAGAAACAAGAAGTGGCAGGTGCAAGCAAGCCTGCAGTGTTGACCAACTTTATCCTGATGTTCTCCATGCAGCCTTGATGCTGGAATTTGTTTCTATAGCAACAAACAGGAAAGTGATGGTGGGGGAATAATTAAAGGGAACGCTGTTGAAACTGTCACTTAAAATTATTTGATTGTTTGGTAGCATGTACTGTCAGTGTAGGGTAATAATGTGGGTTTATGTGATAGCGGTGTTCCTCATTAAAGGAATAAGAGGCTGCAGAAGCTGACACAAAACCACTGCAAGGGTAAGGCAGGCTCCTAGAGCATTCTGCATCTCTGAATGAGGCACGGTGCTGTGAAATTCACCCAGCACGTGGAGTTCAATACATTAAGTTAGCAACAAGGGTCTTTTGTGTATTTACTTTGGTTCAGGATGCTGCTGATTCAGAATACAGGGCTGTTTTTTCATAGTGGCTTTCCAGTATTAAAGGGCTTACAAGAGAGATGCAAAGGGACTTTTTACAAGAGGAAGTAGTGGTAAGACTACTGGCTGTCCCATCCCTGGCAGTGTTCAAGGCCAGGTTGGACACAGGGGCTTGGAGCAAGCTGCTGTAGTGGAAGGGGTCCCTGCCTGTGGCAGGGGGTTGGAACTGGATGAACTTTAAGGTCCTTTCCAACTCAAACCATTCCTTGATTCTATTACGATTATGTAGCTTGAATTAAAAGGCTTTTCATACTAGTTGTTGTTGATCATAGATGTGTTTGCTGCTGCTGTGAAAATGGAGTTTAGAATCACAGTTTTTTTCCAGACTTCTCCTGATAGAAGCAATGCAGGGGAGGCTTAGTCTTGTTCTGTTAGCTATAATTCTTGCCATCTGTTTCACATTACCCTCCAGTCCACGGAACTTCTGGTTCTGATGGTGGCACTGTTAGTCTGGGATGTGTACAGTCTTTTCACCTGCATCCTTTAGATAAACAGTCCCTTTTCTGTCCCAGATTGATGTATGAGTGTGTAAATAGAAAGATGCTGTGGCCAATATGCCTTTGCTCCTCACCTGTCAGGCTGCGCAGTGCTCCAGTTACCATTCGGTTTGTGACAAACACAACGAAAGAGTGCAAGAGAGAGCTGCTGGAGAGGCTGACAAAACTGGGCTTTGACATTGCAGAAGATGAGATCTTCACATCTCTGACTGCAGCCAGGAACCTTCTGGAACAAAAGCAAGTGCGGCCACTCCTCCTGGTGGATGATAAGGCCCTGCCTGATTTCACAGGTAAGGTGATCAGAAAATAGTATGGGAGAAGTCACTGATCAGCTGGGGAAACATAGTGCCCTCTGTTTTGTAGAGTGATAATCATATATATACTACTGGCCATGATGAAGCCTGAAATAAGGAACTCTTCAGGGTCATAAAGGTTCTTTCTTCTTTTTAAGTTATCATCAAACATTCTGAAGTCATGGCTTCTTGAGAAGTTGTGGAAATAGCAGCCAAAGCCTTCAAAAAGTCAGAATTTGTGTAGAAGTTGATGGTTTTTATTACTTTCCAGTGTAAAAAAAACCCAACTTATCATGAGATCATTTGAGATACATTGCTTATTTGTTTTATAGCAAGGATGTGTCAGTTTGTTGGAAATAGACTTTCCCTCAACTATTGTACAGAGGTTTTGCTCATAAAGAGCTGAAAAGCCAGTGTGTAGGCACACACAGGAGGCTATTTCTCTCTTAATAGGTTATTATTAAGTGTGAAGTCTCAAAGTAATTATTGTTATTTACATTGCATTGAACATCCAGGTCTCACTTCATGTACTTTGATACCTTAACTGGTGACAGAAGGTTCACCATGGTGACTTCTTTAGACTGTCCTCCCTAATGACCTGATTAAAATTTGCTTTACTTGCAGATGTTCCTGTTTCACTCCCTCAACAATAAGGGCAGTAGAAGATGATATATTATAACTTGACAAGTCTGGCAGGCACCTGAAGCAGTGGCAATTAGTCCTTGCCTTAACCACATTGTTGTTTCAAGAGAGTGGAGATACCCACGTTTTTAACATATTCAGAGTTGAAAACTCTTGTTAGTCTTTCATTGAGCTTCAAAAATGTGAATGGTTTACCATTGTTCCCTGCCTCTTGCCTTATGAACTGAAATCCTTGTGGCAATTTAACTTAAGTAAAATCTAATCATGCTAGGAGCTGGACATTCCCTATGAAATTTTAGTGCCATAGGCTAGTTGTTAATCTTCAGAAAGGTAAATGTTGAGGACAAAAGCCTCTGTGGGCTCTGTGAGCAGTGAAACCTTGATGATCTGTTTTACCTAACATGGTATCCAGAGAAACATGCCCCCAGCAATATTCTGTGTTTGTGTTCTTGGGAAGGCTTTCCTGGGTCAGAAACAACAGAGACAGCAGCTATTTCACTGGAGGTAAATCAGTTTATCTCCACGTGTTTGTGATCTTCCACCAGTTTCAGAGTAGCTGGTGTTAACTTTGTAAAAGATGGCAAAGTACACTGGTGGCATTATCTGTATTGCCTGGGTCTGGAATGAATCGTTTTGTTTCTTTTTGCTCTAAGTGGTTTGGTTCATATTTTCTCAGTGCTGTTCTTCAAATATTAAATACAATGGAGAATGCTTTAAATTCCTATTAATGGCTGCTATTGAACTATTCTTGGCTAATCTCCCCATAAAGTTGGTCACAGATGGATGAACTTAATCCGTTCTTGGTTAGCGAACCCAGATGCTCTCAAGTGGTGTCACAAACCCACACAGCATTTTTGCATGTATGTTTTGCTGCCTGAGATAACTGAAGGACAGGCAGCAGGAGACATCAGCTGCAAAAATGCTCTCTGAATACCCAGGAGCTCTAGCTGTCCCAGTAGAGGTGTAAGAGGATGTACTGTGTGAAGGCAGAACAGAAACCCCATGAAGTGCAGGATGCAGCTGATAACCTGTCATAAATAAAACTCCCTGGTACTCCTGTGTTCATCGTGAAGGATGGCAGAGTCAGTTCCACAGGTGCTTTCCTCATTTCAATGTGTTTGTGTCAGAAAATGGTCATGTTTCCTGTAAAGTGATAAATTGCTCTTGTTGACTTTATTGCTGAGTATGAATAAATTTCAGTTCACTTGGAGTCATGTTTTGATTTTCCAGGGATAGCCACTAATGACCCCAACGCGGTGGTGATAGGACTGGCTCCAGAGCACTTTCACTATGAGATGATGAACAAAGCATTTCGGTAAGTTGTAGAATCCCAGGCTGACTTGGGTTGGGATGAACCATAAAGCTCATCCAGTTGCAAACACCCTGCCACTGGCAGGGACCTTTTCAACTACAGCAGCTTGCTCCAAGCCCTGTGCCCAACCTGGCCTTGAGCACTGACAGGGATGGGGCAGCCACAGCTTCTCTGGGCACCCTGTGCCAACACCTCAGCACCCTCACAGCAAAGAAGAGCTTCTGCCTCAGAGCTCAGCTCAGTCTCCCCTGTTCTGGCAGGTTCAAGCCATTCCCCTTGGCCTGTCCCTACAGGCCCTTGTCCCAAGCCCCTCTCCAGCTTTCCTGCAGCCCCTTGAGGCACTGGAGCTGCTCTCAGGTCTCCCCTTCAGGAGCCTTCTCTCCCCCAGGCTGCCCCAGCCCAGCTCTCTCAGCCTGGCTGCAGAGCAGAGCTGCTCCAGCCCTCACAGCATCTCCATGGCCTCCTCTGCCCTTGCTCCAACAGCTCCAAGTTCCTCTTGTGCTGCTGCCCCAGAGCTGGATCAGGGCTGTGGGGGGGGGTCTCCCCAGAGCACAGCAGAGCAAGATAATCCTCTCCCTTGGCCTGCTGCTCACGCTGTGGGGGTGCAGCCCAGCACATAGAATCATAGAATAGTTAGGGTTGGAAAGGACCTCAAGATCATCCAGTTCCAACCCCCCTGCCATAAGCAGGGACACCTCACACTAAACCATGNGGCTGTGGGGGGGGGGTCTCCCCAGAGCACAGCAGAGCAAGATAATCCTCTCCCTTGGCCTGCTGCTCACGCTGTGGGGGTGCAGCCCAGCACATAGAATCATAGAATAGTTAGGGTTGGAAAGGACCTCAAGATCATCCAGTTCCAACCCCCCTGCCATAAGCAGGGACACCTCACACTAAACCATGCCACCCAAGGCTTCATCCAACCTGGCCTTGAACACCACCAGGGATGGAGCACTCACAACATCCTCGGGCAACCCATTCCAGTGCCCCACCACCCTAACAGGAGAGAATTTCTTCCTTATATCCAATTTAAACCTCTCCTGTTTAAGTTTGAACCCGTTACCCCTTGTCCTGTCACTACAGTCCCTAATGAAGAGTCCCTCCCCAGCATCCCTAGAGGCCCCCTTCAGATACTGGAAGGCTGCTATGAGGTCTCCACGCAGCCTTCTCTTCTCCAGGCTGAACAGCCCCAACTCTCTCGGCCTGTCTTCGTATGGGAGATGCTCCAGTCCCCTGATCATCCTCGTGGCCGTCCTCTGGACATGTTCCAACAGCTCCATGTCCTTTTTATGTTGAGAATGAATGTGAGGTTTTGTTACCATTTGGACCTTTATGAAAGTCAATGGGAGTTTTGTATTCGACAAAATCCTTGAGCTGTAAATTTAACATAGCTTTTGTACTTTTTCCTCATTCATTCTGTAGGTTGATTTTGGATGGGGCTCCTCTTATAGCTATACATAAAGCCAGGTATTTCAAGAAAAAAGATGGCTTGGCTCTGGGGCCTGGACCTTTTGTAACTGGGCTGGAATATGCGACAGACACCAAAGCAACCGTGGTGGGGAAGCCAGAGAAAACCTTCTTCCTGGAAGCTCTGCGGGGGACTGACTGCTCCCCAGAGGATGCTGTCATGATCGGTGATGTACGTATGTGTGATATGAGTGCCATTATCACCTTCACTTGTCTGCATTGTGTGTGGAGCCTCCCAAATGCTGCAAAGAGATCTTTCTAAAAGTGCTGGGATTAAACAAGGGGTGAAAACAGAACTATCCAACCTCACAGGATTTCATATGTAGTCCATGGGGGTCACTGTCTGATCAGGCAAAAGGCACATTCATTCCTGTGACACTTTGTCTGGTAGGTAGGTAAAAAATTTGACTCAGTGTAGCTGCTGGAGAATGTTACGAAAAACTTTGTTAAGAAGGTGACCACTAACCAGCTGATCTGTTCTGCCCCAGGACTGCAGGGATGATGTTGGAGGTGCTCAGAAGGCGGGTATGCGTGGGATTTTGGTACGAACTGGTAAGTCCTCCACAGATCAGTTGTTTCAGGAGGCAGTGGTGCATTCCATGGTCTCACCCTGGGCACTGGCAACCACCGTGCTCAAAGATCTGGTGCTTGTGCTTTGCAGACTCCTGTCATTGCTGTGGGTGAGTCTGGATCAAGTCGGGGTGGCTGATCTTGCAGGTGTGAATTTTGTGCTCAAATGAATATAAATCCTGAGCGCTAATCAAAGAACAGAGAGAACTGTTACTACGACATCTTGTATTGCCAAAATCAGTCATAGCAAAGTAACCTCTGATCATTGAGGAACTCTGGTGACATTCCCTAGTAATTACACTAGTAATTATAGAAGTAATTTTGCTTCAGAAAAAAGTGGAACATTAAGGGACTGGCAGGTACTACCAGTGTTATTGATGGTACTGTGGATGGGGAAAGGGCCTTTCTGAGGTGGCAGCTGCTCATGCCACAGAGTCCATTACATTAATAATGGAAGCAAGTAATCCTACTCTTCCTCATAAAAAGCCAGAAGGAAAGCTGGTAACATTATTATTTCAATAACCTACAAAATGAATATCTGAATACTCAGTAAGTAGTGCCAGTACAGCAGAATGAAACCAGTGGATAAGTAATTCTGAGCCAGAGCCACCACTGGAGAGCTCCTCAGGAAGGCACAGTCTTCATTTAGGGAATACTTTTGTGGGGTATTTGTTGCAGAACCTCAGATCACAGAATCATGGTTTGGATTGGAAGGGACCATAAAGCTCATCCAGTTCCAACCCCCTGCCACGGGCAAAGACCCCTTCCACTGGAGCAGCTTGCTCGAAGCCCCTGTGTCCAGCCTGGCCTTGAACACTGCCAGGGATGGGGCAGCCACAGCTTTTCTGGGCAACTTGTTCAAGAGATAGACATTCCTCCTGCTGTGTCTGGCTGTTACTGATCTGAGAAGGCTGTAATGTTCAGGGGAAGAAAAGGATACTCAAGGTACCTTGGTAAATGCATTATTTTGCTAATCTGTTACAGGTAAATACCGACCAGCAGATGAAGACAAAGTCAGTCCAGCTCCTTACTTAACCTGTGACAGTTTCCCAGAGGCAGTGGAACATATCTTGAAGTGCCTGCTATGAGAAGAGGGGTGGGGGGGTTGCTACAAGAAAGGGAGTAACTAGTTTGAAGAAACATCTGTTTCACATAATTTCCTTTACTCTTGCTTCATAAAGTTTTCACAGGATCAGTGCATGCCTTGCATCAGAAAACTAGCTGTGAGCAACTTCCACTTTCATTGTGAAAGGGCAGATGATCCACAAAGCCCTTTTCCTGTAGTAGTTTCAGGAGGATGTGATAAGGGACTGTGGACACTTGCAGGTGAGACAGGCTGTAGCCTCCTGAATGACATGGGGGAGCACTGCAGGGAGTTCTGTTTATTTTCAGTTTTCAGGAAATAACTGATGAAAAGCCCTGTCTGGAAAGTGTCACGGTTCCGCTGCTGAATGAGCTAAACTGAACTCCCCTCACTGGAAATACTCATGTAAATAAACCAAAAAGACTTAACAGAGCCTCAGTCAGCCTGTAGTGATTTCACTGAGGATGTCCCCGCTCTGCTCTGATTTAAAGGTGGAGATTATGCACATTTAGAAGTGACTTGAAAGTATCACCATTGTTTAATGATAATTACTGTTGCTATCCTTCCTCTCATTAAGAACAGATCCTGGGTTTTTTTGAAATTTGACATTAAATTAAAAACTGTCAGCATTTTACAGATGTTTTAATTAGGTGCTGTTATTAAAAAGAATGATACTGAAACAAAAACCTGGTATTAAATGCCTTTGAGACTGTGTCCTTTAAAATTAGACTTCAGTGGGGTCCTATCGATGCTACAGTTGCAAAATGTCACTGTTATTGGAGGGTTTTGTTTCCTTTTAACATTATGGTAAAAATCCCTCCCAAGCCATGGGGACAGATTCCAGTTTTTACACAGTTGGTTAGTAGTAATATGAAATACAATTCTGCAATATGCAGTGCTTCTCCTATGCACCAAATCCCCGAGTATGAACCAACTTTGTAATGATGGTAAATAGCTTTTTGGGTCCATTTGCAAACCGCAATAATCCAAGTCCTTTAAAGTTGTTTTACAGTGCTCCCAAGTGTTAAATTATCAGATTTGTAATTATACATTACTGGATTATTAACCTTATTGAAAAATACAGTTTTGTGTTAATGAGCCATACTCGCTCTTGTTAAGAAAAATCATCGTGATGGATGAATCTCCTTACGTGACAGAGTGTGTTGTAGTTGCACGTGGTGGATAGTTGCCTATACTCACATTTAATCTCAGAGACAGGACACGTGAATGGAGTACACTTTTCAGTGGAAACACTAGAACTGATAAACCTTCCCACCTAAAAACATAAGACATCTTTAGATACCATTTGTGTGCTCTCATAAATTGTTAAGTTCGTTTTGAGTAAATCCAAACATTTCGTGTTCATGCCAACAGTTCTGAACCTGTGTTAGTTTCTGCTTGGAGTACAGAAGGGAGGTCTGTGGCTTGCAGAAAGAGATCCATAAGCAAAGTCCTGTGAACACATTTCCCATAAAGACTTCTGGCAAACCAGCTGTAAAGTAACATGTTTGGTACATCAAGGCTTTGATCTCAGCTGAAAACGATGACAGATTTACAAGGCACTGCTAAGGTGCTGAACTTCACTGAAAGCAGTTAACATTTCATTGCGAAGGTGCTCTAGTGAGTCTCAGAGGTGGAGAATTCCACAAGTACCACAGAACCCCGACTGGTTTCTGTTGGAAGGGACCTTAAAGCTCCTCCAGCTCCAACCCCTCCCATGGGCAGGGACCCCTTCCACTGGAGCAGCTTGCTCCAAGCCCTGTGTCCAACCTGGCCTTGAACACTGCCAGGGATGGAGCAGCCACAGCTTCTCTGGGCACCCTGTGCCAGCACCTCAGCACCCTCACAGCAAAGANCAACCTGGCACACTGCCAGGGATGGAGCAGCCACAGCTTCTCTGGGCACCCTGTGCCAGCACCTCAGCACCCTCACAGCAAAGAGCTTCTGCCTAAGAGGTCAGCTCAGTCTCCCCTGTTCTGGCAGGTTCAAGCCGTTCCCCTTGGCCTGTTCCTACAGGCCCTTGTCCCAAGCCCCTCTCCAGCTTCCTGCAGCTATTTATATAGTATCTAATTATTTTTAAGTGTTCTATTCCTTTTATTCTACCTCAAACCTGTCAAAAACTGTTGTGAATAAAGACTGAGAAACGATCTTTTAAGTTTGTATACATAAAATTAAGGCTGGAGTCTTCATTACATAGCAACTGCCATTACATGAATTCCATGAAGAATGTTTCTGGAAAGATTGTCCCCCGACTTCTGTCTCTGCATTCTCTTTCCTGGAAACAACAGCACTTGGATAGCAGAAGTCTTGGAAGTTTTCAACTTTGGGTTGGTTTTTTTTGTTTGTTTGGGTTTTTTGTTTGTTTGTTTTGTTTTTTGTGGGTTTTTTGTTTGGTTTGGTTTGGTTTTTTGTTTTTGTTTGTTTTTTAATCTTTAAACTGACTCAAATTCTCTCTGCCAAGCTGTGTACTTCTGGCTTAGATTCTTCGCTGATGGCTTGGTGTGAGTGATGACATCCAGGAAGTCTGCTGTGGTAATCATGTCTAATTGGATCACGGGTAAGTTACAGTTACCTAAAGAGAAGAGAATTGATTAAATACTGCTGTTATTGCCAGAAGACATTATTTTATGCGCCTGCATGTGCTGGGTTTGCCTGACAAGGTTTTGGTAGAGCCTGGACTGCAGCGGTAGTACCTCTGGGATAATGTGTTTAAAGAGGGAAAAAAATCCTGTGTAACTGCAGTCGAGAGGGGAGTGAGAGCACGTGAGAGGAACAGCCCTGCAGACACCATGGTCAGTGAAGGAGGAGGTGGGAGCTGCTTTAGGCTCTGAGGCAGAGGCTCTCCTGCAGCCTATGGTGCGGACCATGGTGAGGCAGGCTGTGCCCCTGCAGACCACGGAGGTCCATGGTGGAGCAGATGTCCCCCTGCAGCCCATGGAGGTCCCCACAGAGGAGCAGGGGAATGCCAAAAGAGGCTGTGACCTCATGGAGGCGTGCATTGGAGCAGGTTTCTGGCAGGACCTGTGGCCCAGGGAGAGAGGAGCCCACACTGGAGTGGGTTTGTCATCAGGAGCTGTGATCCTGCGGGGATCCACATTGGAGCCATCTGTTCCTGAAGGATGCACCCATGGAAGGGACCCATGCTGAAGCAGTTCATGAAGAACTGCATCCTGTGGGAAGGACTCCTGTTGGAGAAGTTCCCTCACCCTGGAGCAGGGGAAGAGCAGGAGTCCTCCCCTGAGGAGGAAGGCACAGCAGAGACAACGTGTGATGAACTGACCACAACCCTCATTCCCCATCTCGTGCTGCTGGGGGGGAGGAGGTAGAAAAACAGTGAGTAAAGATGAGCTCAGGATGAAGGGAGGAGTGGGGAAAGATCTGTTTTAAGATTTGGGTTTATTTCTCATTACCCTGTTCTGAATGGCAATAACACAAGCTCATATCCCCATGTCAACTCTGTTTTGCCTGTGACAGTAAACGGTGAGTGATCTCTCCCTGTCCTTAACCCAACGCGCCTTTTATGATGCTTTGTCTCCTCTGTCCAGAGGAGAAGGGCAGTGATGGGACAGCTTTGGTGGGCACAAGGCCTCCCACCAGACTCACCACCCCACTCCCCCCCCACTGCCTAATGCAGCACTTTCTATATGAAAACAACAGAATAAACCTAGTGACATGAACTAAAAATTGTATTTGTGCACAGAGCACAGACACTGACAGCTTTAAATAGAGACCTGGTTTTCAGCAAGGTCATCTCAGGTAGATGTTTAGAAATCTAGGGTTTAAAACGTTTCCATGCAGATGACAGAGCTCCACCTGCTGGGGTTAACGGTAGCATTTCTAGAGTGACAGAGCTACAGCAGCATCTCCCGGAGTGGATTCTCTTCTCAGAGCTGTAATACCTGGCTTATGATTTTCTAGAGCATCGAAGATTTTTCTCAGAGGTCTCATGGCTGCTTCCTTGCACACGAGTTTAATGTCAGAGCCGGAGTACCCATCCGTTTCCTAGGATGGGATCAGAAGGATACATTACAGCTTACAGATTTATAAATTGGACAGGAATGGGGCTTATGTTTTCTATAAATATACATAAGATATCTGTAAATTATGTTGTCTGTAATATATATATGTGTATATATATACACACATCTATATTTTTATGTGTACCCTCCCTTCAATATCGTGTTGCTTGTTCTTGTTTTGAATGCTCACAGTACCTTCTAAGAGCAAGAAAAATACTGGAACAGGCTTCACTGGAATAGGCTGCCCAAAGGAGTGATAAATGCTCCATTCCTGGCAGTGTCCAAGGCCAGGTTAGACAGAGCCTTGGGTGACATGGTCTAGGGTGAGGTGTCCCTGCCTATGGCAGGGAGTTGGAATTGTATGATCTTAAGGTCCTTTCCAACCCTAACCATTCTATGATTTTAATACTGGGCATTTTCTTTCTAAAGGGAAATTTGCTGTAGGTTAAATAAAACCCACTTTTCTGTGTCCATCCCTGGCTTTCCTATTAATATAACACCGGTGTTTCCTTATTAACATCTGTGAAACAAAAACTGAGGGCACTGAGTCTGTGAACAGGCATAAAGAGGGCCAACTGAGTAAGCTGCAAGGTATTTTCATAGAATCTAGGATGTGATAAAGGGCTAAATGAAGAAAGCCTGGGTATCAAGTGAATCTTTTCACTGCCTAAATGCTCTTTTCTTCTGCAGCAGTGGAGCTGTGGCAGACCTTCCCTACACAATTAACTGTTCATTACCCTGATGAAATGGAAGTACTCCCAGACTGGTGAGAAGAGTGATAAAATATATTGCTACTGGAAGCCTCCCTGTATTTAAGGCTGAAAAGCTGGCCCAACTGAGGGGTTCAGAATACACCACTTTGCAAGCAAGGCTGTAGGAAACCAATGATTTCCATGGGCAGGAACATGTCCGTGAAACACTAAGTGGTGTGCCTCACCCTTTGCCTGGAGCCTCAAACTGAGCCGAGGTCCTTCCCCCATCTCCAAATGCCACAGATGTGTAATTCCATCAGTCTGGATGATGAGTGTTACTCTTGCATACAGCTCCCACACAGGAAGACCTGAAGCATCATCCTGGCTGCAGTGCTGTCTCACCTGGCCCAGCAAGCTGTAGTCAAGGTCTGTTCTCAGCTCCACTCCTTTGCTGTTGCTCACAGGGGGCAGCCAGTGCTGGATCATCACCTGCCGTGCCTCTTTGCTTGGGAGGTCAACCAAAATCCTCTTTTCCAGTCGCCGCAGCATGGCAGAATCCAGCTCCCTGCAAACAAAGGAGGAGGAGAGTAGCCTCAGTGTGTCTCATTGTGGAGACATGGCTTTGGCAGCAAGGTCCTCGCTGCAGGGACTGACATTTTTCAACCCCCTCTGTCAACCTAATTTGGGGAAATAAAAAGAAGAAAGGGGTTAATTATCTAGTGTATTCCTCTTCAGTATGTTAGTGAAGAGATGCTGGTTTGCAACAGGCTGAACAGTAACAAAAGCAAGTTTTAGTTATCTTCCCTGACTCTGGTACTCCTATGCAAGAAGTCTAGTCAGTAACAACCTCTCCCTTTCTCCCTCTGCTATTAATTGCCTGTCTGCAGCACTGTCAGGACTAATTAATTGCTTAGTGGGTATAAAATACACACTGAAGGTGTTGGATATGAGGGCAGTGTTTAGATAGAATGTGATTCAGAAAAAACTCCCGGAACAAACTTGCCAACAAAGTTTTCCAGCTGACAAGCAGGTATTCTTTATTGCAGAACCGGGAGACACGGGGGATCGCTCCTCCTAACGTGTGTCCCCATATTGCCACACAAGCCATCCTTATATAGTCCCTGGACACACATACATATTCATGAGGCTACATATGGATCACATCATTTTCCAGAAAGCTCCCCACATGCGTACAGAATTGTGGTGCTGGTCTCTGAGGGTCCTTGACTTCTTCATCACTCCTGGCAGCCTTTGAAGCACGCGCAGTAGATGTTTATGCCAGTCTAATTGGTTTGTTAGCACCAGAGACATAATAATCCTCCTACTTATCAGTTAGTTTAACTGTAGCCCATCCTGGACACCTGCCGTTCCCAGATACTCCTTATCCCTGTGTCCTGTTCTTCTATCCTGTTTTCTCACACTTATTTTCGTACTAAGGCCATAAGGACCTAAAACTATGCCAACTACAATGGTTTATCTTATACAAGGATTNGATACTCCTTTGTGTCCTGTTCTTCTATCCTGTTTTCTCACACTTATTTTCGTACTAAGGCCATAAGGACCTAAAACTATGCCAACTACAATGGTTTATCTTATACAAGGATTCTTGTTATGTTCTCTGACTGCTTTCCATTTTTTTCTATGTATCATGCACCTCTAATTTTCCTTTGCTACTGTTACAAAGCCAGCAAACTTAACATTACTTAAAACTAATTCTAAAGGGTCTTATATTCCATTTACTGATTCTGTGCCCCCCTTGTTTCGAACAAGATGTTGATCTGAGACTGCTCCTGCAATATAGATTATAACTAATAAGCCAAAAGGAAAATATACTTATAAAAAGGATGGGCAGGCTGCATAAATGTGTCAGTGAGCCAAACCCCATGAGGCTGCTAACACCAACGCTGATAAAGGTATTTTACAAAAAAAAAAAAACCAAAAACAAAAACAAAAAAAGAAAAGGTAAAATATAAAAGATTGTGAGTACTCTACATTTCTGCTTGCTTGTGATGCACAAAGAAAGCTTGAAAAAAAATGTTTTTTTCTGTGCTTTTCTCAGTGTGTTTCATCAACATCTAGGAACAGTCCTTGGGGCCAGTGTCCACTGATTCCACCAAGTGCCAGGAGTCCTGGTACACCTGGCATGCCAACTTCTCTCAGACATACATCCAAACAGTTCATTTTGATCTATATTTTCGCCCCAATTATTTTCAGTTGTTTGCATCTAACCCTAACACAACCAAACAACTGAATACAAATTCCTACTCTGGTTCATCCCTTGCTGCTTGTGTAATGGGAATGGTCTACGAGTACTCCAGTCATCCATACAATTTTCAACAAGAAATAGCTGTTAGTAAATATTTACTCACTTGTAAGTCTCCAGTGCCTTCCAGGAGCTGCTCCAAGCTATTACCCTTCTAAGTGCCGTACCCATCTTTCTCTATTGGCCCCATTCAGTCACAGACTTGTTATTTCTGTTTAAAATACAATTCAGTCCTCACACCTGCTGAGAAACTCATCAAAGGGAAACTCACTCCAATGTGTCTTGTGCAGACAGAAAACTAGGAGCACCATTTCCACCCTTGTTGGCTGAGCAGGAGCAACCAGGGAGGGTTGTGTCTGTAATCTGTGACTGCAGATACACATAAATAAATCTGCCTCCATGTATCCCAATTCCCTGGGGGAAATATTTTTGCCAGTAAGAGCAATATTTAAGCAACATTTCTTGTATGAAACTCCTCTTTAATTTACAGGGAGCTTGAAGCCAGGTCAAGATGGATCTGTAGCACACAAACAGAACTTTATTTCTGTCACCTTTAATGATTTGTCCTTATTTTTTAATAGCAAATATTTTCTACTGACATAGCACATGATAAAGAAAACCAAAATGGGCTCCCAAATCTGCATATGGGTGTCTGCATTCCACAGAACTCAGCATGCCCAACTCTCAGATCAATGGGAGCAGAAACATTTTCTACTGTGAGGGTGGTGAGGCACTGGAATGGGTTGCCCAAGGAAGCTGTGAATGCTGGCAGCGTTCAAGGCCAGGTTGGACAGAGTCTTGGGTGCCATGATTTAGTGTGAGGTGTCCCAGCCCATGGCAGGGGGGTTGGAACTAGATGATCTTAAGGTCCTTTCCAACCCTAACTATTCTATGATTCTATCCCTTTCCCCAGAAAGGACCTCTTGGTTTGGAAAAGCTTGTTCCATGTATGCTGAGCCAAAAGCAATGAAAGCAACAATCAGGAAACCAGAGCAATAGGAAATCAGAGGACAACAGGAATTCACACAAAACCTCAGGAGTAAATACCATAATTTGTTAATCAATGGCTGTTGGTATACTTATATTATTATTGCTGGTTTTTAAGATGTTTAAGATGCCATGCAGCATTCAGTGCAACATGTTTCACACAGGGTCCCACCCAGAACAAAGAACCATGTTAGTCCCCACTCTCCTTAAAAATGTATTTTTCAGCTCAACTTCTCAAAATTGCTTTACTTGTCTGGAAATAATTACTCTCTGGCTGACCAACCCCCTGGCTTATTTACCCATATCATCATCCTCTACATAAGCAGTGTAAAATTGTAACCTTTCTAGGTAACAGAGCAACTTCTTTATATCAGTGGGCTTGGTGAGGATGCTCATGAAACTGTGATCTTGGGGGACACCCCAGGAATGCTCTGAAGCTGCTTGTTGGCTAAAAAGGAAAATAAAGACATAATGTTTTTATCTTAAGTGTTTAGGTTGTTGCTAAATTGTTTTGTTAGGAATCAAATGCAAGGCTAAAGGACACTAACAAGAATACAATAATAAGCACTAAGCCAACCAAAATACTCTCTCAAACAATAGCCAATAGAAGCCTTAAGAAATGCTCATGAAAAGATACCTATAAAAGCAGGTGACTTTGTGGAGCTTTTCCAGATTGACATCCGGAGGCATTGTGCTACTTTATCACTCCCAAATTTCATGAAGATAAACAAGACAAACACATATTTTCATTTCCAGAAAGAAAAAGCATAACAAATGTATCTTATGCAGAAATTAAAAGACCTCAAGAACTCCAAAGATGAAACCCAAAATGGTAAAAAGAGCTGACTGGCCCATAATTACTCCCTGCTTAGTGCAATCATCATTGCAGTTACCTAGACGAAAAGGCACCAGGAACATCGGAACTTCTCATCCTTCCTACTTCCCACCCTCCTGTGCAAATGGCCTGAGCAGAATCCACATAAGCTGAGGGCTTGGTCTCACTCCATGTCTTAGGGCTCCTCTTAGGGCTTCCCCACACCATCCTCTGCTCTTCCTCCCTCTCCTCCACCACAGACACTGTGCACTACTGAGTGAAGGAATGGGTTTGTTATGGTGTAATCATATAACCATAAAATGGTTTGGGTTGGAAGGGACTTTCAAGATCATCCAGTTCCAGCCTACCTGATTTGGGTTTCATAGCCTACCTCTCCTTCTACCCATCTTGGCCATGTGCTCATAGCTCCAAACAGACTAGGTTCAGACAGAAGCAAAGAGTCTTATCAGCCTGCCCAAAGCTTCTCCCATCATGAAGGGGAAGGAGAACAAAGCAGCACTCCATGGAAGTTGAATTAAATGCACTAATACCTTAGGAAGCATTCACTGCACGGTTAAGGATCACTTCATTTCCTCGCTAATAAGGCCTTTATTTTATTTAATTACATTGAACCCTTTTAACAAGCAATTTGTCAATAGAAATTGCCCTGCTGATGAGTAGCAGGAAGTGGGACTGGGCAGCAAGCACTGGCTAAGGGGAAGATCAATAACTGTAGCTTAAAGACAGAATAAAGAGCTTTGTTTAGGCTTCTTTTCATTCATCTAAAAGCAGCTTGGCACTAGTTTTTTCCATGATCAACAAATATCCAAGTTAAACAAATCTCTTGAAATCCAGCTTAATAACAAATGTTTGCAAGTACATAGGGCTGTTCTGTGAAGCCACAATCTCAGACTGTGGTACTAGGGATTCTGAAACTTAGTTATGAAACATCCCTATGCAGCTGAAGTCTGCGCGTTACAGCAGGACTGAATGTCACCTAACGTACATAAAAATAATCTGTAAGCATATAGTTGAGGTCTTAAAAGGGGTTCAAACCCCACTGATCTCTCTGGGAGCAGATACTCTCAAATTCCTCAAGGTTTAAACTTCAATGACAATGTAAGATGCTCATGACTTTCACTAGCTTTCCATCCCCTAAACACCTTTCTAAGCTTACACACAGCCACATCTTAAAGCATCTTCTCTGCAGTAGGGACATTTATGCCAAACAGCCTAGCTGTCACACTCAGAGGTTAGATCTGCTTAAGAGAGGGCAAAACTCAACCTGCCCACAAGCAACATTGTGAAAGTCCAAAAGGAAATTCTAAGCTCTCAGGTATAGAACTGTCAAAAGCCAGCCCTGGCTTCTCACAGTGTCTCAGCTGCCACCTCCGTACCAACAGGGATTGCTTTCTGTGGGAGCAGAAATCTTGTCATTTTGGATCTTTCTTAAAAAAACCCTGTGTCATTTCTGATGTTTCAAAGAAGCAGTTTTGCAGAATTTAGCACTTCAGAATGAAAAAGGATCCAAAATCAAATGTGTAAACCACTCCAAACTGTATTCTACAATTTCTGCACAACTTTCCAGAAAGAATTTATTGGTTGCAGAAGGCAGACACATGGTAACAACTCAAACACAGGAATATCTTTCCTCAGAAGCAGAATGAGGTAAGCTCCATGCTTTCATTAACACATCTCCGAGATCCCTACATCCAGCACCAGCCACACGCTGACCTTCAGACCTCTTGCTGTTTATGAACTCTTCTTCAGTGGGTTTCAAATACCCAATTTTTCCTTTCAAACCGATGTGCAAGAGTAGAAAGCCATGAATCCTCTAAAGACATCTGATCCTTTTTAATACTGCCATGCTGCAGCATTACATGTGAAGCTTTGGTACTCACAGGATAATTTCAGAGACAACAGAAAGGTGCAAAGCACTGTTCAGAGTTTCCCTTTTTAAAGGGTAGTGATACTATAATAAAATCAACATTTATAGTGTAAAAAAAAAACCCAATTGAGTTATTAATGTATTAATTCTTTTTCAAACTTAAACAGCTACTATGTGTGTGAACAGTTGTTTTTCAGCATTTTGTTACACAACTGGAACACAGTTGAGTCAAATTCTGCTCAGTTTCTTTCATGTAGATACTGTTAACACAAAATGGGGTGGATTTTGTACTGATTTAAATTCATGAGTTTGTCTAAGACATAAATCCCCCAAACCACACAGACTCTGCTATTACTGCTATAAAAGTCAGTGATGGGCTTCTATTCATGCTGTTGGGTCAGGGTAGGAAACACTCTAACTTGTGTATCTAATTTCTACATAAATTTTAGGTGCCCATATAGCTATTCTCCAAGTTAAAGGGCCTGTAAGCCCTGGGCAGGCCATGGAAAGTGACAGATGAAAGCTTCTGGTTATGTTGCCACTTTGGCAGTTGAATTCCAGCAAGTGGCTATCAGAAGCACTGCTTTTTGGCTGTATGGGAAAATAAGATTTTATATAAGGAAAGAAAATGTAGAGGGAAAGACAGGCTTGTAGAAGGAGGTAGACTGGCTGTCTTCCCATGACGGACAGAAACTCCAGCCTTTACATCAGAGAACTGTCTAATTCTCAACTGAGTTCTTAGGTATTTATTTCAATTTGTCTAATTTTAATGAGGGATACTGAAGGATTTACACACTGCCTGGTTTTATGCAGCAACTGTGGCTCTGTGCCTGAAAGACCATTTCCCTTTGGCTTTCTTACATTCAGAAGAGAGAAATAATTAAAATTACCCTCCTGGTACCTTGATGAGCCCCCTGCTTTGATTCACAGCACCACATAGCTGTTTCATGGACTGGTGGCCCAGGGACAGGTGGAATCTTGGGGCAGGCAGAAACCCAGACTAGTTTAGACTAGAAAACTAACTTCAAAACCAAGCCCATCATCAATGTGCTTCAATTCCCTGTACAGTTGTTGGCTTCTACTCTGGAAAATGATTAGTGAGCTATAAATCAGATTGTTAAAACTAGCTGTGCTTAACCAATAGCCATTGTTATTCTCATGTACTAACTGCAACCACTGGGGCGTCGGACTAGAGGATGGGGGTTGAACTAGATCATCTCCAGAGATCCCTTCCAACGTTAACAATTCTGTAATTTGGTGATGTTTTGCATGAAAGAGGAAGATATTTTACAATAGTTCAAATTAATGATCAAGCCAGATAAACATGCTGGCTATGGCACTGGCCATAGCGCATGAGCTGGCCATTTTCTGCTGTCTGTTGGATTCTCCTGAGCATCCACAGTTGTTACACTACAAATATTACCTCCCCACCTCATCCACTCCTGTCTGTCTTGCCCTCAGTACATGGCCTGCCCATTCTGAGTACAATGTGATGAAGTGCCATAGTTTCAATCTTAAAACTTTTATTCTTTTATTGTAAATGATATTAAAGAAATTGGACCATTTTATCCTTCAACTTTTCAAAGTCATATTTTACACAAATAAAATCCAACATTCCTACTTATGGAGTATTCTTCTAAGTACTAGATGTTTTAAGCACCTTACAAATGCAGGCTGAAACCCTTCTTAACTTAAACATAGTAAATAACTTGCCTATAAAGTCAAATACTCCATTTTAAATATTAGCAGCTGGTTAAGACCAGCATATGTTGACTTTATTATGGATTATTCTCATGTGACACAAATAGAAAGAATTGTAGAGTTTAAAAGTAAAAGCTCCAAATTAATCTTTAAATGCTTTAACCAAACATCAAGGCTTTTTCTGCAGAAGTCTAAATAAAATCTTTATCTGTGCTTAGAAGCTCATGCAAATGTATTCAAAATGTACTCTCTGGATCTCTTACCATGGCAGATTGGAAGCTGCTAAAACAAATACAAGATCATCAGATCGGGCCAAACCATCCATCTGCACCAGTAATTCTGTTTTCATCCGCCGACTTCCTTCATGTTCACCACTACCAAGATTCAGAGAAATATTATTTGCTCAGTGCATTAAAGTAATCATCTTTATTTATACAGTGTCATTCACAGCAACTGAGCCCTTGTCACAATTTTGCCCCACTTCAAAGCACGATTAAGCTCCATTAGCTAACATCTAAGCATTAAAAATCAAGCTTTCTAATGATTACTTAAATGGACTCTCTTCAGTGCATTAAAATGAGGAGAATTCACTAGAATCCATAGAAAATGTTTATTTTTTTTTATTCATATAAATCTCTACACAATACTGAAGTTTGGTTGATCTATGTAAGACAACATTTTGAATGTGATAGCTGCCATTAAATAACTAACACAGGGCAAGCATAGGGCAGCTACTCGTATTTTTCTGTGAGTTAATGCTAAGTGGCCATAAGAAGATTTTGAATTCAGTATTTTGCAAAATGTTCCATCAAAAGCAAACAGAAAAATATGCCATATTTAAATTGATTTAAAAATGGGGCAGAGACCACATGGAAAAGATCCTTCTTCAAAAATAGAAGGGGAACTTAAGCAAAGTGATAAGAACTCTGGCTCTGATCCAGGTAACCAATTTTGCAGGAAACCAGTTTGAACTCTTGGTC
The DNA here is from genome assembly GCA_002631895.1 of Agapornis roseicollis. NCBI lineage: Eukaryota > Metazoa > Chordata > Aves > Psittaciformes > Psittacidae > Agapornis > Agapornis roseicollis. The sequence goes on from NDXB01021157.1 coordinate 35,354, forward strand.
CCAGATGTGGAGCTCTTGGAAATTCTGGGATCAAACCCAGAGAAAACATCAAGAGTCTTACATGGTAAAAGCTACAACTCAGGTTTAATGGCTTACTTCTGCAGAAGCATAGACATATTACTGCCAAGTCAGTGTTTTACATGAAAAGGATGTGCAAAAACAACTATATAATCTTAGATAAAAATCCTTACTAAAATATACAATCCAGTGATGTTTAAAAGCATTTATGAAGGTAAAATCTGGCCCATAATTAATAGCAATTAACTGACAATTATTACAAGTTGTATCTTTACAATATGGCATATTGTATTTATAAATCTTTGTGACTATATAATTTACAGTACATGAAATCCACTGTAATGGGCTTCTAATGGATATAACAGTATTTTTATATTTCTCCTGCTTCTTCCCCATCCCAAAGCTTTTCAATCGGTTTTTAACAATAAACTGTCTATGCCCTGGATGACATAATGACATCCTCCCATTCCTGCATCTGGAAGTCAGAACGTCACCTAGTTTGTTCCATCAATGAAAATGTCATTCACTGTGTACACCCATCTTACCCCTAAGCCTGTCCAGTGTCACAATATCAGCTGCTTCTTATTCACCTCAAACAAGTCATCTGTTGTTTCCTCCCCTGATTTCCACTTCAGATCCCTTATTTTAAAACACAGCACCACTGGTTACACACTCTTGCAGTTCCCTTGTTCTACCAGTCTCGCTGGACCCATAGTCCCTTGCTAGTCTCACACAACCTGTCTTTCACACTTGTGTTTCTACTGATCTCATCTATTGTGAATCGAGCAACCACTACATCTCGCCCTTTAAATCCCCGCAGCATATGCAATACTTCCATGAAGCAGTACTTTCAGAGCTGATTGACAGGCATTCTGACAGTAACACACAGTGAGGCTCTGACAGCTGACAACAGAACAAAAGAAAAATTGCTTAAAAAAAGTCAAGAAAATTAACCATTAGCACTCAAAGTAATTATAATGTTAATAAAGTCTAAAAGAAATGTCTTTCAGGGACACAGTCATGCCCCTGTTGAAGTCTATAGAGTAGCCTCAGGCTCTAGTGTAGCTAAGATTTATCTCTAACAGGTACACTCTGTGATTGAACATTGGTCAGCACATGAACACGCACACAAAGTACTGAAAAGATGCAGTAAAAGGGGGGAAAATATTTTCCTAAAGCCATAGTAAGTAGTTTCATCAGTTACCCAGAAGCAGTGCCTCTTTGACTCATAACTGACTCCAGTTCATCCAAGAAAATCGTGGAAGGAGCATGGTACCGGGCAAGCTCAAATAATACCTGTTTAGAGAGAAGAGTAAATGTGATAGAGAAGATAAACTTACACAAAAAGGCATTAAAGACCACTGGACAGAAGATAAATTTAACAGCACCCATTTTCTAAACTCCTAGGACAAAAAAGGGTATCTGCTGGGAAAAAGCTCTGGGTAGGCTGAGGGTCCCTGAGTCCTTTCAGATTCTCAAAGGTCTGTAAAGGAAGTATAAAGAAAATGGCCCTATAATTCTGTCTCTATATGTATATAGAGATAATAAATGCGCTCATGGGACCTCACTTGGAGCAATGTGTGCAGTTCTGGTGTCCTCAACATAAAAAGGAGATGCAACTGTCGGAACAAGTCCAGACGAAGGCCACAAGGATGATCAGGGGATGGAGCACCTCCTGTATGAAGACAGGCTAAGAAAGTTGGGGCTGTTCTGCCTGGAGAAGGGAAGGCTGTGTGGAAGACTCCATAGCAGCCGCCCAGTATCTGAAGGGGACCTATAGGGATGCTGGGTAGGGGCTCTTCATTAGGGACTGTAGTGATAGGACAAGGGGTAACAGGTTAAAACTTAAATAAAGAAGATTCAGGTTAGATATAAAGAGGAAATTCTTTCGTGTTAGGGTGGTGAGGCACTGGAATGGGTTGCCCAGGGAAGTTGTGAACTCGAACACCATCCTTGGTGGTGTTCAAGGCCAGGCTGCACAGAGCCTTGGGTGACATGGTTTAGTGTGAGGTGTCCCTGCCCACGGCAGCGGGGTTGGAACTGGGGGGGGTTGAATCTTAAGGTCCTTTCCAACCCTAATTATTCTATGATTCTATAAATATTTCTGGATAAATCCTATCAGAGTATACTATGAATAATGGGATAGAATAAAATGATCATCAGCGAATTCTGGGAACCCCTCAATTGTTATGAGATTAAACATGTCTTTTGTTGTTGCTCCATTTGCAGTTTGTTTGTTTCTTTGTTTTTTAAATATGGATTTGAGAGAAAAGAAATACAAGTCATCTGAATCATAATGAAAGAAAATGGACTGGTTCTCTTGATAAGAATCAAGAGTTCTTTTGTTTTTCCTAGTGAAAGCAAACATAATCTTTAATCAAGATTAAAAAATAAGAGTTTTAAGCTGATACAAAAAATCTTGGTCTGCCATTTGGAGAAAGAAGTTTCGTCTACATTTCTGTGGACAGACTTGTATTAGAGCTAAGAGCATACTGTCAGTTCTTCAGTGAGGTATTATTAGAGTTTGTAAATGAATATCACTAACAATGTATGTTAATGCAGCACTTTCTAATCTGAACACTTAAAAAGCTCCCCAAATTTAAAAAAGATAATATGTATCTTCTACATGCTGGATATGAAGCACAGGGTTAAAATTATTTTCCCAGTCACATATAGTCTACGTTTTTATTACAAATTTGAAATATAAAATCAAATCAATAAAGCTGAGAACTGAGGAAAACAGGTTGAGTGGACATGCCTACAAAAGCTCACTTATCCTTCACACAACTTCAGAAGATGCCTGCTCCAACCCCATGTGACTTTAGGGTATAAATTCACACAATACTTCTCTTAGAGCTGTCCCGATCGACAATCTTATTTCACTATTGGACTCTCTCAAACACTCAACTAAGGATAAAATGCTACAAATTCAGTATCAGTGCAAACACTGCAGCATGTTCACAAAAACCTTTTGGATGATGGTGTCAAAAACCAGACTGTCCCTTCCCTATTCCTGACAGAAGGAAAACTTCTAGGAAGCTACTGAGACAGATATCAAGAGGATCAATAACATAGTAGGTTAATGTCAGAAGACAAATGTGCTATTTTAAAGGACAAAGGACATATGGAGAGTAATTATGTTGCAGACATTGCCTAAAATTCAAGAGAGATTAACAATGCTTGCAATGCCATTTGCCAAGTGCAATCTGTTACAGTTACTCACTCTCAAGAGTTCTGTATTCATCTGAAGTGCAGCCAACAAGACAAACATAAGGGAAGGCAAAGAGCTTATGGATTTCTTACACCAAAATGGTGGACATTTATAACAGAGATGTTACATTGGGCAAGGATGCTACACCCGAATCCCTGAATGTTTTTGTACCACAGTAGAGCCATGCATGCTAATTGCTAGGCTATATGCAAAAATACATCTGCTCATTTACCATCAAACTGCCTTCATTAAAATATCATCACATCTGCATTTGACTGTAAGATCCTTGTGACACAGGAATTCTTTGCCAATTCTGTGCCCTAAGAACTAAGAATAGTAGTGAATTTGGGAATCTAAATAGCATTTTCTAAGGAGCCTAAGAGCCAACCCCTGCAGAAAAGATATGAAGTGCTTTGAAATGGCCGCTAAGCAGACACTGCTTAGGAGCTCTGCCTATCTGTTATTCAGTGAGTCAAGAATAGAATCATAGAATAGTTAGGGTTGGAAAGGACCTGAAGATCATCTAGTTCCAAACCCCCTGCCATAAGCAGCGACACCCCACACTAAACCATGCCACCCAAGGCTTCATCCAACCTGGCCTTGAACACTGCCAGGGATGGAGCACTCACAACTTTGTTGGGCAACCCATTCCAGTGCCTCACCACCCTAACAGGAAAGAATTTCTTCCTTATATCCAATCCAAACTTCCCCTGTTTAAGTTTGAACCTGTTACCCCTTGTCCTATCACTACAGTCCCTAGTGAAGAGCCCATTTCCAGCATCCTTGCTACCTTCATCAGCTTCATCTTACACTACAGAACTAGAATTCCAGAGCAAGAATCCATTGTGAGACACCTACAGAAGTGATGTTATTCCCATTTGAAGAACATGATATATATGTTGTCTGATACAGGAGAGATTACGACTGTCAGATGAATACTCCACTGTCTAGTTCTGTGTTAAACTCCAGTTCTTTAGGTGGGAATCTGGTGTTTGTTAAGGTACAATAAATGACAGAATAATTCTTACCCGGACAAGTTTTTCTGAATCACCCCTCCATTTGCTGACAATGGTGGACGCTGATATGTTGAAAAAAGTTGTATTGCATTCTGTGGCAACAGCCTTAGCAAGCAAAGTTTTCCCAGTACCTACAAACAACAGTGTTGAAGAAAGTCTCTAAGATTTGTTTGGACTCTAAAGACTGTTGATTCAGTCTCTAAAGAAATACAATTTCAAATGTTTGAATAAGTACCCTCATTATACTAACAGTCAGATAGAAACAGTAAAATAGAAGTCATAGAAACGTAGAATGATGTGGGTTGGAAGGGTGCTTTGAAGGCCATCTAGTCCAATCCCCTCCAAGATGATCATGAACATCTTCAATTAGATCAGGTTGCTCAGAGCCACATCCAAGTTGACCTTCAGTTCTTCCAGGGATAGGGCATCTACCACCTCATCTCTACCACCTGTGCCAGTGTTTCAGAGTCATACACTAGCCTGAATCTCCCTTCTTTTAGTTTAAAATCATTGCCTTTTGTCCTATCATACAGATGCTACAAAAAGCCCCTGTCCCCATCTTTATTGTAAGAACCCTTTAAGTAGTGAAAGGCTGGAATAATGTCTCCCCAGAGTCTTCTCTTCTCCAGGCTGAACAAGCCCAGTTCTCTCAGCCTGTGCTCACAGCAGAGGTGCTCCAGCCCTCAGATCATTCTGTGGCTCGTCTAGGATTGCCTGGAGAAGCTCAGGTAATACAGTGCTGGAAACATATGAATGCTGGAATTGAATGCTGGAATGGAAATGAATGCTGGAAATGCATTCCTCAAATTCTGAAGCACTACATGCTGAAATGGTTTCATGCCTTTGCTGGCAATAGTACATCTAAAGATTCACAGGAACAAATGGAGTTTACTGCAGTGACAGTCCTTGCAACCTGGCTCTGGAGGTACTTGTGCCCTCTGCCTCTTTCCAGTTATACTCCTGGTGATAATGCTTGTGTCAGAGTGAAGCACAGGAAGCAGTGAAACTGTGCTGACAGGAACAACACTCAGCTAGCACAGCAGAGAGCAAGGCTTTCACCCCATTTCTAAAACAACCCCCAAACACAAAAGAAAGAAAGAGAGGACAAAGGACACCTCCTTAAGGAGGTGAGTCCAGATTTATTCACATTTCATAAGATCATGTCAAGACAAACTTGATTAATATGGTCCAAGCTGAGTGAAAACAGAGACACGAGTTCTTCCTCTTCTGAAAAATTAGTGTAAGTACTGGTTTTGGAAGATTCAGGTGTAGAAATGATCAAGGGTTGTGAGAAAGGAAAATGGACAGGTTTGAGTGTCAGAGATAGACATAATCATCCAACACTATCTCCTTTTATTTCACATTAGAGAACATGTTCTTCATTAACACATTTGATCTAATTAGCATCAATGATTTATCCATGGGACAAAACCAAAAGCAGTGATAAACAAACAGATAGGATATAAAGCTCTCCATACCTGGTGGTCCATACAGCAATAATCCTTTCCAAGGAGACAGAATGCCAGTAAACAGCTGTGGGTACTGTGGAAACAGAAAAGTAATTGAGGACTAAAACTGTATAAATTATAAAAAATACAAGGGACTCTAACCCCTACCTCTACTGCTCCTAACATGTCCAGGAAGTGCAAGAAATTAGAACAGAGGGTGATAAAACCCCTCCAAAACCAATCTGTGTTTACTATTTGAAATGCAGTTTAAGTGAATTCTTCAAATGCAATTGGTTTGACATTCTCCTCTTTCAGTAATTTTCCACTGAATTAATATAGGCCAAATCTTGCACCTCTTACATTATCAAAGGTGCCAAAAAACAACACCCAACACTAATAATTCTAATATTGAAAGGCCATTTTCCTGTAGGAAAATGGGTATGCCATTGTCAGATGAAAGAGGAACAGTTTTAACATAACCCCCTAAAAAAGCACAGAAACAGAGAACCCTAAAACACCCCTCAAGGGTGTTAGCAAGGAAAATGCTAATGAGCCAAACAGTGGTTTTCTCAAGTCTATTTAGCTCCTTACCCTTATGGGATAAACAACTGCTTCCTTGACTAGTCTTTTAGCCGCATCCAGCCCAATAATATCATCCCACTTCACGTTTGGATTATGGAGATAAATGTCCTGCAACATACAACACATCCTGTTAGTAAAATTTCTTCTGCATTTGGGTAATAACCTCTAGCAAAGTAAAAGAATTGACTCAGCTATAAAGAGTGCTATTAAGTGATAGAAGCTGTATTATTTAACCTTATGTCCCAAGGACCTCCCAAAAGGAAAGCATACACAGCAATCATTTCTACAGAGCTGCTACATTGTGCCTTGTTTCCCCTCAAGCCCCCAGTTTCCCTATAGGCATGTATACTGCTAAAATGTATACACTGAGCAGATATGTTTCTCAGATCTATTTTCTGATAGTTACTTTTGGTAACCAACTAACACATGAATCATAGAACCATAGAATCATAGAATAGTTAGGGTTGGAAAGGACAAGAAGATCATCTAGTTCCAAACCCCCTGCCATAAGCAGCAACACCCCACACTAAACCATGCCATGCAAGGCTTCGTCCAACCCGGCCTTGAACACTGCCAGGGATGGAGCACTCACAACTTTGTTGGGCAACCCATTCCTGTGCCTCATCACACTCACAGGAAAGAATTTCTTCCTTAGATCCAATCTGAACCTCCCCTCTTTAAGTTTGAACCCATTACCCCTTGTCCTGTCACTACAGTCCCTAATGAAGAGTCCCTCCCCAGCATCCCTATAGGCCCCCCTCAGATACCGGAAGGCTGCTAGGAGGTCTCCATGCAGCCTTCTCTTCTCCAGGCTAAACAGCCCCAACTTTCTCAGCCTGTCTTTGTAGGGGAAATGCTCCAGTCCCCTGCTCATCCTCGTGGTCTCCTCTGGACTTGTTCCAACAGCTCCATGTCCTTTTTATGCTGAGGACACCAGAACTGCACACAATGCTGCAAGTGAGCTCTCACGAAAGCTACCATAACATGAACCTTCACCAACCCTAGTATTTTGTCTCTTATGCTGGCAAGTACTGGATGTTTAAAAAGAAGTGTAAGCAACAGGAGTGACATGTTGGTTCACATTTACGTTCACCAAAATCGGCAACCAAAGGACTTTGATAATTAAAATTACATCTTAGTCTTTGAATTCAAACACCCTCTGACATTTGTTCTTAGGTGAATTTCTCTTACCTCTGTTTTGAACATGTTACTCTGTAGTAACATGTTCCACAGTTTAATCATGTGCAATATGAAAATACTTTGGTTTAAACTTGACACTCAGTAACTTTACAGCTGCACCTATTGCTTATATTATTACTTATAAGTAACAGTGAAAAACTGCTATTTACTCACACTATAAAAGAATTTATATGTTGCAGGACAAGCTGTGAGAAACTCTAACAGGAGGAAATATTCCCCTAAGCATCTATCAAAAGATAGTCGGTAATTAGTCTATGCCCTGAAGCACTCACTAAATTAATTTCATTTAATTCATCAAACTTTCCAAATCTTCTATGAATCTTTACATTTGCCTTAGCAATATTTTGTGGCTTTGAGTTCCAGAGACTAATTGTTCTGCACAGAATATCCTATCCTCAGTACAAATATGTTGGATAAATTCTGCTCTCCAATGAAAACAGGCAGTCCCCAGAGACTGAAGAAAAATTATGTGCTTATATCCAAGGGGAAAATATGATTTAATACAATTAGGGAAAATATTTATATAGATTACACTTTCCCTTTTTATTAACAGCAAATTAAGATGAATCAAATTTCTGCTACTAAGTAGAGACTTCCATAACTGTTTCCATATTAAATTAGATTGTATTGCAAAATAAATACCATGTGCTATTTATTTTTATTGACTTATTCAGCGTTGATTACCATAGCAACTAGGAACATACTAGCATAGTTTATAAAACATACCATAATGAAGGTTTAAAACAAGCCTGTTGCTTTTTTCTAAGGTAGCAACAAGAACAACATTCTTCTAAAGGTATACCATTAATTAAATTTAATTTACTTAAATTTAATATAATGAGAATTGAATTGAAATTAATGAGAATTTTCTTACTGTAAGGTTGGAAATCTCTTAAGAGGGCAATTCTACTAAAGTGCAAATGCAAAACTTGAAAACCAAGAATTTCAGCTATAAGAATCAGTCAGCAAAAGTTTTACAGATGATTTTAAGTATGTGTGAGCAAGACCTGATACCATTTCCGATGCTTATAGAAAGTAAGAGTCATAACACTATCAGATATTGTGATACTCCAAAGACAAGTGCCTTTTGGGTTTTGGAAAGTGATGAATGCAAAACATTTACCTGCTTCATAGCCACTGATCCCCAGTAGCCCAGGGCCTGTTTGCTAGACTGCACCTCAACTCATGAGTGAAATGAAATGGGGCTGACAATATTGGAATTCCTTTCAGGTACATTAAATAATAGTTGGTATTAGCTAACATATTTAAATATCTCTTTTCAGTGTTGTATATAGCAGTAAAAACACAGGAAAAAGCTATGTCAGTCTCATGGGTACAGCATGATTAGATTACATGTTTCCCATTAGAAAGGAATGGTCTTCATTACTTCCTCCCATTTTGAATATGAAAGAAACATCCTTACATAAAGAAACAACCTGTTGGGAGTTGCATGATAAGAAAATATCCTGCACATTCAAGAATAAGCACTATCAGTGAGAGTAGAAAGAAACAAACAGAATTCTCAGATGACAAAGATAACCACTATCTCTATAAAACCAAATGGAGATCCAATCTTACCTTGCTTATAACTGTTGCAAGTTCTCTCATCTCACCAGTCATGCCAATAAAAGCACTAAGGGGTTTTAACAATCGTTCCTAAAAAGAAGACAAACGTAAGTTCTTGTCAAACTTCTGTTGTTTTTAAATAGATAAACTATGAAATAGTTTCAAAAAAGCTGATACATCTTAATATCTATTTTGAAAGCTGTAAAAATATGGATAATTATTAAGATTTTGAAGTAAGCCCTACTTGCAATAACTCTACTCATCCGAATCTAATCCTGAAGTAACATTAAAATGAGCAGAACTCTTACTGCACACAGTCTTAAATATGCCCTACATATATTAAGAGGAGTGAAAAATGTCACTAGGGGTCACTGCATCATCACATGCTGTGTATTGACAGTCTGCAGACTGCCACCACCTAAGTTGCATGCACTGTCCAGGAACCTATGGTTTGTGCCAAGAAGTTATCACTGATAATTTCTCTAAACCACCCAAACTCTGTTCTTGTCTCAGCCAAGGAGGACACTAAACAACATACTGAATTCAAAGGAACCATTATTTCACTCTCAGAAGTTCTGCAGGTTTCTGCAGTATGTTTTGGGGATGAATCCTAAGGCATCACTTGTATTTGTTGCCTTCTTTCATGTTCAATGGCAACATTGTTGTGGTATTTTATTTTGCTCCTTGTTACGTAAAATGGATGCTCGTATTCATTGGAAATATGCACAGAAACACTTACTGATGGATCCGGATCACAGTTAAGGCTGTTCAAGACTATTTCATTTGATGATACTTTGACAGCATCCTGAATCATCCCATGGAAGTCAATTACCTGGCCCTAAAGGAGAAAATAATGTTGTGATAGGCTTTACAATGATGGCACCTATGTTGTTAAAACTGCACTGGTCCAAATTTTGCTTGCCATTACAGCAATGAGTTTCCTTACTTCATACATGGTTTTAAATACAGAAAACACTGCCCCCGGAATCTATGGTAGCAACGGGAAAAGAACACAAATCTCAGTCATACAACCATTTAAGTGCTGAGCCTCCTATCATCTCATTCAGGAATTTGAAATTTATCTTCAATTTTAGCTATTACCACTGAGTTTTAAAACCAGAAATACTCCCCCTTCTTGATTATGTTTGAAATACTATTTAATGCAAAGAATTAATGCCTAAATAATAAAATTCACCCTTTGGCTAATTATATATGAAAATTTTATATAAAACGAGATACAGAAAGCTGGTATTTAATATTTGTGAAAATCTTTACGATAAGTTTCTTTCTATAAGCATATTTCTAGAATAAATCACATATTAGGTTTCCACCAACCCTTCTTGTGTGAGTGCCATCTCCTCCGCTTTTGCTGATTGCTGAGACATTTAAGCCAAAGACAGATTGCTCCAGAGTAACTGCACTGTCATTATTCTAGAGAAAAATAAATTTTAAACCACAGGTGTTAACAAGTAGATGACTTGCAGCCATTCCATTATGAGTAATATCTCATCTCTTCATACATGCCCAGACAAACCATATCATTTCATGGAAATTGCAAGAGTAATCCCGTATTTGTCAGACAAACACCACTGTGCATTTAGTTAGACTTCATCTAACTGGTGACTGCAGTGATGAAAACTGTGTTTCCAGAGCTCAGCATTCAAGCTATTTCATGCATGGAGCTCCCCGTTTAAGTTACAGGTATCTGCATTTTACATAGCTATGAGAAGAAGCACAGTGGAAACGACATCTGTATATAAGGCACAGCATGTCAACTCAGAAGTGAAGAGGTTTTTTGGATTCTAAGTTATTTTGACATACACTTCACAGCAGCAATTGCAGTAAAATCAAAAATCTAATGCTTGTTTTTTTAATTTTATTTTTGAAGGGTGAGAACTGGTCAGAGATGAGGTGCTCCCTGTAAAGGAATATAGACAAGGACTTGAAAAAAACCCAGAGGGTGTCCTTCACCTAGTTCCTCAAAAGCTGTAACAGACATGGTGCTCGCCCACCAACCTGCTGTTCCTGCTCCATCCTCTGTAAGGGATGATAATAAAGTAGTTTTGACACAATCTTACCAAAATGAGACTCACAAACCTGAAAATTACAGAGCCAAATTACTCCCACAATCTCACACACCTTATGCACTGTGAAGATGCTTATAACTGACAGCAGACTTTCTACTTGCTTGGCTTGTCCTGCTTTCTGGCACCAAAGGATGAATCTAATGGGAAAACTCTGGTTGCTTTCTATATATGCTGGATTATATGACTCTTTTTCCTCTAATATTTGCTTGTGACTTGCTCCCCACATCACAGCCAGAAAGCATATTCTCCTTGCATCAGTCTTGCATTTACAATCCTTAAATTACATAATTAGTAAAAGGTATTAGTCACACAATTATTAATTGAGCAACTCACATCCTCTCACTGCCTGTACCCTCTCAAAATAAAGTCACATTAATTTCAACAATAATGGTGCCAACATAAAACACATGCAAACCTGTTTGGGGCTCTCCTTGGTGGAAGATTTGAATTCTGTTGCACTTCCAGATGAGGCTGTTAACAATGGTTGTTGCACTGTCTGATGCCTGAGCCTTGGGAGGTTCTGAAAAGAGCTTGCTGCCCTAGAATTAAAAACAAAAAAAAAAAAAAGAAAGACTTTCACAACTTCTTTTTTTCCTTCAAAACACCAAGATTAAAAGGCAGAGCTTTCAAATAAAACAGTGTTGGGCTACCTTTGCTCCCACTGAAGTTAAAGCATCAAATTCAATCACAGCAAAGTTCAATCTTACTGCTTTCAAATACGCCACCCTGTATGTTGTCTGAATCTCCATTTGGGAAATAAGTCTCTGCTTTTCTCTAGCAGATACAGCAGTGTGACTCTACACTTTAGTATTCCTGTGGTACCACAACTTTATTTAACCATGCTGCATATTGCTTTTATAGGGAAATCTTCTGCATAGGAAAAAAACCCACACATTTCTCTTACCTTCTTGGTCTTCCCCTAGTTCTCAGCTGTTGTTTATTTTCTGCTGTGGCAAAATTAATATTAAAATGGAAAATAATTAAGAATATAAAAGAGCAACTTGATTTCATTTCCCTCACCCCATTCAAACATAATTTTGAGCACACATTAATGACCTTGGAAATACTGCATAAACAGGAATAGCATGATTATGAGCAATGCAAGCTTGCAAAAGTGTTTTGAAAACAAACTGATAATTGAAGAGAGCAGTTTGGCTTCAGGCTTATTAAATTTTAGGTTCAATTCAGTCTTTGGTTTCTTTACTTACATTTAAAAACCAGTATCATTTTCACTGTAAAATGGACACTACCAGAAATTAGATTAAACGCTAATTTAAACTAATGTAATATATCACATGGAACACTTACTTAATGCTAATGTTTTTTTTTTTTTCATTGCTGAATTGGGAAATAAGAATTTGCCTTACTTGTCTTAATACTGATTTTATCATGGTTCAACATACCAAGACAGTATAAATGCCACATTGCAATGTTGGTTATCAAACTGTGTTTCAAAATCATTTTACCTATACAGGAAATATTTTGTGTTTATCAAACATTTCATTTACATGTGATTTGAGTTATTGGAAGCCATATGAAATAATGACAACTGCTCAGAGATGTTCTCTGGTCAATCTTCCCCTTCTCTGATTACTTATATCTTTCTTACAAGACAAACAGGTACAGATGTTGGTGTTTTCTGTAGCTTTCAAGCTCTTCAAAACTGATTCTTACAGAGTTTTTCTTACGACTTCTATAAGTTACATTTTGTGCTCAAGTACAAAACCACTCAGCATCTCAGGGTCATAACAGAATGCTCATATTCTGATTTGCCTTATTCTGTATCATTCATTAATAACTCAGAACTTCAAGTCCTTTGGAGCAAACAAACTTATTACTTTTTTGGCACATTACCTTTAGGATATGTAAATGTGCAAAAGAGATGGTTAATGAGATGAGTGATGATAAACTTTTAAACAATAGCTTGGATGAGCTAAGTTATAATATTTCATTGAAGTGGTTTATTTTAATTTAAAAATTAAATCCAAAATAGAACAGACTTACCACTGTCTCCCCAGGAAAGGAAAATGAATACATCTATGCCACAATACTTTGTGCTTACATGCCATTTCCATGATCAAAGCAGTTTTAAAAAGACAGAAAAATACAACCTTCTTGTTCCTCTACAGAAAGAGAAGAGCAGAAGGGCTCAAAGCCCCATGTCTCAATTCTTACATCATTTGTGCTAGAACTCTAGCTTGTAAGAGTTCAAACATTAAATGCTGATATACATGAGAAGTGTGGTGAGCACATCAGGCAAATACACATTTTAGGCTTTGGAAACATTCTTTCGCTTTGGAACACAGCCACATACCAGTGTCCAGGACCTTTTTGGTAATTTTAGGATACTTCTGAAATTTTACAAAGTAATAGCTTTCATATTCCATCAAAATTGTCTCAAGATCAATGTTGTCACAAACTTCAAAGCCACGTAAACTTAATTTTGTCTCTTGTTCCAAAGCATATGCAGCATCAATGTACCTGGTAATTAGATAAAACCAAACAAAACCGACAACTGTGAGTCATTATCTTATTCTGATTGTTGAAAAGAAAAAGAAAACAATGGCATTAGTATGCATATGGTATTTTTAACCTGTCCACAACTATGTTTATTATAAAAGCATGAAGTTCTTTACTGTAAGGGTGGTGAGGCACTGGAATGGGTTGCCCAGGGAAGCTGTGAGTGCTCCATCCGTGGCAGTGTTCAAGGCTAGGTTGGACGAAGCCTTGGGTGACACGGTTTAGTGTGAGGTGTCATTGCCCATGGGAGGGGGGTTGGAACTGGATGATCTTAAGGTCCTTTCCAACCCTAACTATTCTATGAATCTATAAATCCCATTAAAAAAAACCTTTGCTGATTTATCTTAAGTATTTTTAAATTATATAGGACATTTTTGGTCCAGAAAATGAAATAATTTAGCAAAGTAAAGAGCCAAGATATGTAATAGTAGTTTACCTCTTCCTCATATGAAACCAAAAGGCCATGCTGCCAACCCACCCAACAGAAGACAGAAGGACACATCACAAGAGGGCAAACATACACAAACCTACAAATGTAGAACATTATTCTTTATAAATAACATACCCTTTCTCCATTAAATAATGCAGAATTAGAATGAGGAGATTTTTTCGACGAGCTTCTGTTCGCATCTCATCCTGTGAATTAACACAAAGCTCTAGATCAAATGTAATATTCTCTTTATTGCTGTAAACAGCATCTAAATGTAGCCTGTGGAAACAAACAAATTAAGACAACAGCATGCAAGAACTGTAAAACAACTCACTGTTAATAAACACACAGAAAGCTGTTTTGAATGTAATTTTTCTTACACATTATCAAGGCTACTGAATGGGTAGAAACCTTTTCCCTAGGGAAGAGAACATTTCTTTGAGGTTGCAAAAATAACTTACATCCTTTACTATGGTTGCGGATCTCCAGCATGTCCAGGCTGCTGTGGATTTCAGGGTGCTGGCATTCAGCACTGGGAGCTGCACTTGATGATCCTTATGGGTCCCTTCCAACTTGAGACATTCTATCATTCCATGATTCTGTGATTACTTATAAAGACCCAGTGTGAGCAAGAAAGGGTTCAGTGGATAGGGAAAGCACAGTAGTTTCTGTTGACTGCAGAGCACATATATATTCTTGATCACATTGCACAGCAATGCATACACAGACTCCCAATTCCACCCAGTTTCCCTCCCTTTTGTCCCGAATCAGTCAGTGCCTGCATCCATTCCCAAGAAAAAGCCTAGCCCAAATATTAGGAACCTACAGGTGACAATCTTCATCCTCTTCATACTGGAAGCAGAGCCCTAGCACCTGTAGCAATGGCTTCTGCTGCTCTGCCAGTGCCTGGCACACAAACAAGCCAAAGAATTAGTACTGGGCTTGTTTTTGAATCCCACAAGACGCCTAAAAGAAATATTCACATGGAAAGACAATTTCTCTGTCCTCCCTGGTCAATTTGAAGGAAGCATCATTATAGTAAATGGCAAATACTGAAGAATTAAGGTGCAGAGGTGCTTTTGGGTGATGCAACTTGCTGCAAAACCAACCTTCATCTTTAGCATGCTGCTCCTTTGTCAGGTTAGACCTACCTGCTCCCTCTGCTCTGTACACAGCAGTGGATATCACAGTGTTCTGCTGCCAGTTTAAACACTTGAGATAGCACAATCAGCTATTGTTTTATTTTAAAACTAATAGCTCTCCGTGTGTTTGCCAACCTGTAAAAAGCACTGGGTAAAGCGGCAAAAGTTTTCCCTGTCTAGCAGGTATTTTCTGGGATGTCTGCTTCAGACGTGGGGCCATCTAGTGACGCAAAGAAGAAAGGGCTAGAGTTTGCTTTTGTCAGCGTTCCCTGGGAAGGGAAAAGTGCATTTGCATTTCACTTACAAATAAAAAGATTGGTAGAATCTACATTCCAGTTTTCTAGCGATGAAAATCAAACTAGCTGCAGAAAATGGAAGAAATCATATCCCACTTCTAGCCTTTATGACCTTTGATAACCCCTTGATGAGTGGTCACTCTGCTTCTTACTCCACAAGAAGCTGCAAGATCATTTACCTTTCAGTAGTGGTACAGAGATGATTGTTTTAAACCATTTGGGGGAGTAGGAGTGCCATGTAAATGCTTGAGTGAATTAGACAGGATCATGAGAGGTGCTGCAACAAAAAATGAACCAATTCTAAGCACAGTCATGAGCAAAGAGAAAACATCTACTCCTGGGAAAGGATCTTTCCCTTCCTACTGTTCTTTGGTGTCTGGAAAACAGATTTTGAATTATGGACTTTTTACCATTTCTTCTGTA
Organism: Agapornis roseicollis; assembly: GCA_002631895.1. Lineage (NCBI taxonomy): Eukaryota > Metazoa > Chordata > Aves > Psittaciformes > Psittacidae > Agapornis > Agapornis roseicollis. The sequence goes on from NDXB01021157.1 coordinate 51,293, forward strand.
TGATCTGAATGTTTTGAAGTAGGGTTGGAGGTGCAAGAAGGAAGCTGGAAACATCACTCCTGGAGAGACCCATCTGCATGTTCTACATGCAACTGCTTTGCTGTTTTATGCTGAGAAAAATTAGCTGTTGTGTTTACCCACACATCAAAAGGCAAGATCACCGCTACCTCTGAATATTTAAAACATAGTGTGAGAACACAATGGTTGCAACAGAAGACAAACACATCAAGCGTTTCATGTTTAAGTAATTACATTAATACTCTGACAAGAGATGAATTGCATCTGCCTGATGAACCGTCAGGGCTCACAATCCATTCTTGGAACTTTCCTTGAAAAGGATTGTATTCTGGTGTATCTTTTGCTGCTGTCCATCCAACTAGGTTACTTCTGCTATCCCTCAGGGCATTTGACATTACAGTGATGGGCAGGATAATGCTGTGCCAATCCATGAGCAACCCACTTCAACCTTAACCTAGTAATATTCTTGTTCTGTTGACCAAGCAGAAACAAAAGTGAACCTTTACATCAAAGAAGAGACTCATCTAAAAATCAGAACAGAGTTTAGACGGAGAGGTTCATTGTGTCTTTATCTCTTGTTAATAAGAATGCAAACAACAATGGCTAATTTTGAGAGGTCAGATATGTGTTCAAAGAAAATTAACTGGATGTTAACCTGTTGATAACTGACAAAGAATTCCATTAGATTGGATCTGAAAAAGAGAACAAAGATATGAGTATCTCCAGCCCCAATTCTGTGAGGTTTCTATAAAACAAAAAAATTAAAGGCCTTTCAACATGTAACTGTTACTAAACTATAGGTCTTCTGAGTCAGTGGTGCTTGACCAATCCCAGAAAGCCATCTCTCCCAGCCATTCACCACTCCTACTTTACTATATACTCTTTCCAAGAAGCAGATGAACCTCTGCATGTGGCAGTGCCACCAGCAGCTTCAGCTGCCCACTTAAAAGACTTAAAGGACTTCTGCTGTGATTAGAGAGGAAATCGTAAATCTTACACAGCATGAAAAAAATAAGAGCACTTATAAGTGCAAAGTTACTTAAAATTCTGTTTAGCTTTATAGTGATTTAGCCTTCCTGTTTAATTAGTATCTAGAATTGTATGTTGTTTATAGCCACTGGTGTTTCAATAGATGTTTAAAGTTTAATAAGCTTCCATTCTTAAAAGAACAAAAAATGTATGTAATTAAATTTTCAATTACTATAGGGGATTTTGGGGTCCATGCAATTAATAAAAGCTTAAGGCACTTAAGTGTGATCTTGTTTTAAAAACTAAAGTGTTGAGCACTTAACTAATTGGCTCCAACACTTATAGTGTATTTTATTTATTTCCAGCTTAACAGAAGTGTACGTATACCTTTCGTTGAGCTATTTAAAATTAAACTCTATTAGAGTTATGCATCTTTAAATGTCATTCTTTGCATGTTTTTTCCCATACCTTTTACTAAAATGCATTTACATGATAAATCAATCTGGTCTCCTGTGTAATTCCATTAAATACTGAAAGATTAATTTAACCCTATAATGCTTTATTATCATTTGTTTCTGTATTTCTGCATTAATATATTAGACAGAATGAAGAAAAAAATTACAGAGTAACTCATGGTGTGGGAAGCTTGGAAACATGAACAAGAAGAAACCTGGAAAAGGACTTTGGACCAGGTCCTGTAGGGACAGGACAAGGGGGAATGGCTTGAACCTGCCAGAACAGGGGAGACTGAGATGAGCTCTTAGGCAGAAGCTGTTCCCTGTGAGGGTGCTGAGGCGCTGGCACAGGGTGCCCAGAGAAGCTGTGGCTGCCCCATCCCCGGCAGTGTTCAAGGCCAGGTTGGACACAGGGGCTTGGAGCAAGCTGCTCCAGTGGAAGGGGTCCCTGCCCATGGTAGGGATTGGAAATGGATGAGCTTTAAGTTTCCTTCCAACCCAAACCAGTCTGGGATTCTATGTTACTGTAATCACAGAGGGAATTCAGACAAGAAGCAAGCAGTTAGCTCTATAATCACACAGGGTAGTCTGATACATGCATTATCTCTTCTTTTTTTGCCTCTGAGATCCCCAGATGGCTGCGAAGTATATGCTTCCTCAAACTGGCATCATATCAGGGTAGAGAGTCACTGAGGCATGATGGACTTTCATAGTTTCCCACAGCTTTCCCTCTCCCTTAGCCCCTAATATGATACATTCGCAGCCTCACCAGGGTTCTTTGAAGGCTGATGTTCAATTCTTGTTTGGATTGCTGACAGTATTTCTTGAGAAACACAAGCAAAGAAGGGAAATGGTGAGTTTTGGACAACATGTAACTTGGCTGCCAGTGAACAGAATTTCCCAGCACAAAGAAAAGGCGCTTTTTTACTTCCTTCTCTCTTCCAAATTATACACACTTGCTACAAACAATAGCGTTGGCAGTTTCTCAATAAGGATTACAAATAGCTTTCATAATTAAGGACGTACAGAAAGTTCACACAGATGTTACTGTCCTAGTAATTACACCAGGATGAATTAAAATGTACTTAAAATGTAAAGATATTTACAGTTTTGAGTTCAGTACTCTGGAAACAGAAACCTTCCAATTTCTCCACCCATTCCAATATTTGCATGCCATCTTTCATTAATTCATGCTTCAATGCTAAAAGACAAGGACCACTATTATCTCCCTTTTTCAAGAGGAACATTGCTGAAGCCACGTTTTACGCTGTCAAGACTTCACTAACTTGAAGTGATACATGTTATGAACACATAAAAATTAATTGACATGAAATATGGTGAATTATTAAACAATACAAATTAAAGACATTGAGTTCACAAGTTAATTAATAAGCATTATCTCTCCCACTCATTTTTAAGAACTGTACAGCTGTTCACAATAATATTACTTGTCAAGACTGATTTGGAGAACATATGAAATATTCAACAGTGAACTGCCTCACAAAAAAGATTTCTTGGATTGTAAGACTACACTGGGTAACTGTAGACAGCTATAGAGTTCTAATGCATGTAAGAATTTATATTTACAATGGAATTTATTTTTTAAAACACTTTTCTGTCATAATTACTAGAAAATAATAATTTCCATTCTGTAACACAAATCAATGGGAAAATGCAGTACAGATAAGGATAGGACTGAGTAACTGATGATAGGATTGGACTGAGTTGTTTAGTGCTACAAAGTAAAAATGTAGCAGCCTAACTTTTAGATACTGCACTGCCATACCTGGAGTCAGGAAACAGAAATTAAATACCTAGGCTCCCTCCACAGAAGTGAAGAACCTTAGAGCAATAATTAAAGTAACCTCTTGGCAGCTTCAGATTGTTCCTTAGACACTGACTGTAAAAAAGTAGGCTCCAAACTTCTGCCTCTCTGCAGAATAACTCTCTCTACTCTGTACCCAAAACTCTGATCTTCACATCCATCCTGCCAAAAGTCTACAGAGAAGCCAGACTACAAAGCAAACCAACCCATGTCCAGTGAGAGAACTCATAGGGAAGGGTTCTTGAGCTCCAGGTCCTAGTCCCAAAAATGTTTCTGCATTTAGCAGTCAAAACTATCCTTGGGACCAGGGCCAGCCAAATCACCACTGGTGAAGTTACGAATCAGTCTCCTTTTTCTCGTTTTCCTTTTGCACATTAACACAATTTCAGTACCACACCTTATATCACCATTCTCAGTGACTGGGATCTGAACCTACCTTAGGGCTCAGAAGGACAGCACTGTAGGCTCCTGTTCTCAGGTACATCTATAACCTAGTAATCTAAGAGGCCGGCATAACCTAAAACTCAGTCTTGGAGCCCCTCCCAAAACTAACCAATCCTGCCCTGTTCATACATAGCAGGAACGCGGATTTACTGTATGCATTCAAAACGGCCAACACCTTTGTGGGAAAGGTTTTCAGGAGTCCTGCAGCCTATCTTAGTCTGGCTGAATTCGACCAGCAGATGGAAGCAAAGAACCAGTTTCAGAAAGCCATAAAGTTCCTGCTGCTGCTGCGCTTCCTGGAGCTCGACCGACCCGTTGGATGGAAGCATTGCGAGGCAGTACAGCCTTGACTTGTGGTAAAAGAGGCTGAAGGGGAAAGGAACATTGACTTGCCCCTCTTTCGCTGTATGTGCTCCCACTATAACCATGCAAAGGACAAGACCTGTGTGCAGCAACATGCCCTGCTCTTGGAGGCAGACAGAAGCACTTCCATCCTGCAATGGGAAGGGAAGCAAGAAGTGGGAGTTGCATGATGCCCACCCTTAAGAGCCAGAACCGACATCGTGCCGGTGACTGTAAAACCTCCGGCCGACCTCTTTCCAGCCCCCATGATACAACCAATCCTCCTCCAGCGCATGCGCAAAAGTGCTACGCCCCTCCCTTTCTTCCTTCCTTCCTCCCGTCCGTCGTCCGTCGCCCCGCCCCCGTTTCTATAGCAACAGTAACGCTCGGTCCCCTGGTGCTTACCGCTTCCCTCGCCTGGTAGGTGGTTCTCAGCGCCTCGCAGGAGAGCTCCATCGGGGCGGACAACGGCCCTGAGCCGGGCCACGGCACCAACAGCCAACGGGGAAAGTCACGGCGAGCTCCGGAGAGCGGCCGGCCCCGCACCCGGCGCAGGGCAGCGGGCGCCGTGACCGGGAGGCCCGCCCTACCGCCCTCAGCCAGCCAATCGAGAGGCCGAGGGGTGAAAGTTGCCGAGGAACTGCCCAATCACGAGTGGAGCAGGGGTTCGCCGTTTAACTGCTGGAACAAGCAGGGTAGAGGGGAACGTGGGGCTATGTCCAGTACTGGACCCCTCACTCCGAGAGAGGCGTTAAGGTGCCGGAGCGGGGGCAGAGAAGGGCACCAGAGCTGGTGCAGGGCCTGGAGCACAGGTGTGATGGGGAAAGGCTGAGGGACCTGGGGGATTTAGTCTGGAGAGGAGAAGGTGCACGGGGGACCTGATGGCTCCCTACAGGTGCCTGACAGGAGGTTGTGGTGAGGTGGGTCGGTCTCTTCTTCCAAATGACAGTGACAGGACGAGAGGAGACGGCCTCAAGCTGCACAAGGGAGAAATTTCTTCCCTGAAAGGGTTCAGACATTGGAAGAGGCAGCCCAGTTGTGGAATCAAACCATGTACATGAGGCTCTTAGTAGCACAGAATCATAGAATGGCCAGGTTTGGAAAGTTCCAACTCCCATGGTTTAGTGGTGGCCTTGGCAGTGCTGGAGAACAGTTGGACTTGATGATCTTCAAAGGTCTTTTCCAACCTAAGCAATAAACACAGTTACAAGATTCTGTGACTGCTTTAGAGAGCATGGGCACTCAGCACCGCCCCCTTATATTTTTGCCATCCACTTTCTGTAGTGTTACATTAAAAGGTAAATGGCTGTGGGTTAGGAAAGATGATGGAGAAGCCTAAGGCTGGCCTCCAACTGGCCTTATAAAGTTCTTTCCTTTAAACAGTGCACACATACACAAATAAAATCTACTCATCTCAGCTGATCCACTCTCACTGCTTGCAAATCATATCCAGTTGTCCATTAGCAGCACAGAAGGAAGTTGCTGAGGTGTAATGAGGTGTAATGAGTGTAATCATTGTAACACCGAGAGCAGTCAGTTGTAGGATAGGTTGTTAGGCTTTTTTTGGTTGGCTTTTTTTTTGTTTGTTGTTTTTGTGGGGGGTTTTTTGGTTTTGTTTGGTTGTTTTCTTTTTTTTTTTTTTTTTTTTTTCATTAAATTATATTTGGGGGTTTTTTACTTGTCTGAATGCTCTGGCACTGGTTACACTGAAGAA
>NDXB01021157.1:57180-80793 GCA_002631895.1 Agapornis roseicollis
TTTTTTTTTTTTTTTTTACTCTAGTATGTTTTGTGGGAAGCAGGGAGAGTTTATTTAGAAGATCAGATGTTTTGGGTGAATTTTCTTTACCCAAGAAGCCTAACTCGATTTAGGGGGCACCTGTAGGCTCCCTTGTTACCCTAATTAGGGCCTAATGGGGAAAAAATAAACACAGGAACAGCTACAGTAACATCCTCTCAAGTAAAAGCATGGTTGTTTTGGAAATAAGCAAGTTGTCTGCTCCTACAGTGCCTAGGTCCTGAAAATTAGGTAAAAGGAGAGCTTGGGAAATGTTGTAGGAGCTGCAAGAGAGGATTCTGAGGTGGAGTGGAGAGGAAGAATAAGAAACTGCAGAAGGATGTGGACATTGAAGTGCACTGGAGGTAAGTCTTTTGAAAGTTTGGTGGGAAGAGAGATTTTATGGAGGTTGAAGATGTGGTAAGCTGCTAAGATGGCCTGGTAACTGAGGACTCTAAGTCTGAAGTTGATATTATGTGTGAAGACTCTTAGAAAATCAATGGGATTTGAAGAACTAGAACAAAAGGAGAGACTGATTAGAAGTACTGAAAAGAATAAAAGAGAGAGACTTGGATGAAATCTTGGTGTGGAGATAAGATAATGGAGTGGGGAGGCTAAGCCTCTGCTTTTGTGGACCGGAACTAGGAAAAAAGCTTGGGGAAGAACCTAAGTATTGACTATTTGTTTTTTTTGTGGGCATGACACCATAGTAGAAGGCAGGCTGCGAGGGAAAACTATGGGAGAACAAAATATGATGAAGAGAGGAATGTCAAGCACAGAAATCAGGATAACATGTAAACTTATCTTACACATGTGAGGCATTAAAATACGAAGTATGGTCTGTTTCTTCTTATGCCAGTGAATGTTTTGGATGAGATGAATGGGAAAGTTGAAAGATGCTATGAAGTGAGTGTAAGAGAAGAAATGCCAGGCTCTGGCATGAGCTTGAATACTTAATGGCTGTCTCAATGTATTTGAAAGAATAAACGTGAAGGTGTGCTCAGAGAAGGCTTTGGTCTGGCTTATGCTGTTATATGCTTTAATGATCAAAGAGATCCTCACCTGCAGTTTGCCTCTTTGGTCTGGTACTGAATTGCAGTCAAAAAGACATGCTTGATGGACTTAGTAGCTCAGCTTGTGTAGTAGTGTTGCAGACAGCACACTCTGCTAGGCTGCAGATGCCTCACAAAGGGGTCTGAAATGTGCAAAGTCCCTATGTTTAAATGTTCATGAAAATGGCTGCTACAAGACCAAGCATAGAACCTGTTTAAGCAGAGATGGACTAGCTCTCTGTGGTTATGGCTAGCAGAAGTAAGGGTTTATCTCAGACTAGCTGGTAGTAAATGAGAAGGAAGGCCTGCCTTAAAAAGCTATTGCAACATTATGACTAATAATGTTAATTACCTAGTTCTAGTTACATTATCTAGTTACATTTCCAGATCTCGTAGTGATGTTGAATGACAGTGTGTTTGGTGGGCGCTAGTACCTTCTAGACAAGTTTACTTAGTTGTTCCCAGCATTGCCTGCCCAAATCGCTCTCCAGCACAGCACTCTGCCAATGTGTCTTCTCCCCTGGCCCATGAAAACTCCTTGTGTAGCATCCTCGCGTTTGCTCTGACATGTCTTGTGGCTGTAGTTATCAGTCCCAATCCATCAATTGTGCAAAAATTGCTGCCTTTTGGTTAATATGGGCAAATGCATTTTGCATTTCAGATCTTCTTCTCCCCCCTTCCTCCCAAATGTCTCTTCAGCTTTGTGTTTGAGTTGGTTTGGCTGTTTGCCTGTTTGTTGGCTCAGTTTTTACTTTTTCATTTCTATTTTATTGCAATAAACTGGTTGTTTGGTTTAATGGCACTGTTGCCAATGAAACTGAATATTGTGACTAGGTAATTATTGTGACTAGATAATGATCTCTCGCTGCTTTTGAAAATAGTATTCTCAGCTGCACCTCAATGTTTATTTTTCTGTAAATGTCTCAACATTTCCCTTACAGCAGGAAACCCATTATCCAAGTTCTGAAGCTTACAGCCAGTGACATTTTCGCTTCATTTTTTATTAATAAAACGTGTCACATCACCGTTATAATGCAAATTATGAGAACGCTCTTGATGAGATGGATAAAGCTAAGAAAGCTATAAAACCGCAGCAAGTTTGACCTTTCCATTTCGTGCAATGCAGTAGCATGGCTATACTATTTATTTTTCCTTTTTATTTTTAAATGAGTATAATAATAATCATGTTTAACGGCTGAGTACGTCCTCCTCGCTTGTTACCCGTGAAGGGAAGGAGAACAACCCTGAAGGAGCGCGGCAGCCCTGAGGGGGCGCAGGCCCGCTCGCCTTTATGCCCGGCCGGGGTCCGCTGCCTGCCGAGCCGCCTCTTCACTTCAGCCCCGCGGGGTCTGGGCACCGCCAGCAGCCCGGGTCGGTACCGCTGTCCATGTGTATGTACAGAAAAAGGCGCGTTTTACCTCGCGATTCGCTTCCCCCTCCAGGGCCGCCCCGCTGTGCTCAGGCACGGAGCCCCGTCGCGTCCCACCCCTTCCCCGCTTCTCGCCGGAGCCGCCCTCCGCCGTCACGTGCCGGGGGCGCGCACCGGGTGTACGATGGTGGCGGCGGGGCCCGGCGACGGCGGCAGCGGCAGCAGGAGCAGCAGCAGCGGGTAGAAAATGGCGGATTTCGAGGAGCTGCAGGTGAGGAGGGAGAGAGGCGGCGGAGGCGCGGGTTGAGGTCCTACCACCCCTGGTCCCTCGGTCTTTCCTCACCCATGGGTGCGTGCCTGAGGAGGAGCGATGAGCCCGGCCGGAAAACACTGGGGCCCTTCCCCGGGGAGGAACCGCTGTCTGAGGAAACCCTCCCTTGCACTGCCCCCCAGTCCCTGGGGGAGCCCGGCCAGGCCGTTCTCCATTCGCGACGTGTGATGTCGGTGCGGTTCTGCCCCCACCATCCCGCTCCCGACATCTTAAAAGCTGTTCCATGCGGCCCAACCGGCCGGGAAGCCGGGCCCTGACCCGGTACTTGGGCTCGCATGGCGACGGGCCGGGCTCCCTCGGCCTCAGGAGGGCGCAGCGCTGCGAGCCGAAGGGAGAATGCTGAATAATTACCGGATCCTTGAACATGCTAATGATTACTGAGTTCTTTAAAATTCATTAACCGCTTTCTAACCGGGAAGGCTGCGCCTGTGAAGCATAAAATCAGACCTGTTTTATCTTCAGTTCAATGTCTTTATATTGCAGTCGTGGACTTTCTGTAGCAGCTTTTTCTCTGTGTGTGTGTGTGGTGGCCTTTCATATTTTAAGATGTGTACACAAAGAGCTGACTGCATCGTTTCTGTCTTTCCTCGTGTTTCGTGAGCAATCTGTGAGTATCTTTGTTCAGAATGAGCAGGTTGTCCTTCTGCAGCACCCACACCTGCAGAAGTGTCTCCGAGGGAATGCTGCATATGCACTGAACACACCCCCTGCCCCGACCTGGACTTCCCTACAGAAGAAATAGAAGTCGGCTAAATAGGAATCGCTGTAAGTGAGGCTTTAGTGTACAGGAAGGTCTTATGGCTGAGTTGACTGTAGTCTGACCGGCAGTGGGGAATACACAATTGCCAGAGAATCGCCTACACTTAAGCCTTGTTCCAGCACTTGCACTGTTTGGGTTGAAGTGGCTGTAGTGTAGCTTGGGAGCTCGGTTATAAAAATCTCATGGAAAGAATTGGGTTTCTTTATTTGATTAGTTCTCTAACTCAGTTTTGAGGAGGGTTGGCTTATTTTATCTTAAGTTAAACTTTTTTAAAAACTTTTTTTATACTTGCATGTTTTTTCATTTAGTGTTCTCACTAATTTTCAGCTATGTTCCAAGATCTCTCAAAGGGTTTTGGCTATTTAGGTGGGTAAAATCCTGGTGCACACTTTGCAGCAGGGATAACTCTTCTTAGTGTGGCTGTTCTTCTCCAGGCTTGAGCTAGAGCAGTGATTCACGTTTTCCAAGTGCTCTGATCACTTATCTAGATAGTACTGGTAGTACTATCTAGAGTACTGACAGTACTGGTAGATTGCTGGGAATTGGGTACCTACAATACCTTTGAAATTATATATACACCTGTGTTGCTTGCTAGAAGTAACAGAAAGTATGATGGGAAAAGAGGAATGGGTTTCAGGCCAACTACAGGAGTGCCCTCTCATCACTCAAAAACCCCCCCCAGGTGTTAGTAGCTAAAGATACTAGTCTGGATAAGTGTCTCTTGGTGTTCCCATTCATCTTACTTGTGAACTAGGGTGCCTGTGAAATGAATGTAAGCCTGGAGCCTCTCGAAGTGTTCAACATTCAGCTGATGATAATTCATGGTCCATTTTGGGAAAGCTGTTGATGTTTTTTGGAAGAGAATATAGTACACTGCCTCACGTTTTCAAGGTCTTTAGTGCCTTTATTTTTTTTCTTTTTAAGGAGGAATGTGTCTGTTTGAATACCAGGCACTTGATCTGCACATTTAAGGGCCTGGGTGTTTTTTGTTTTTTGTTTTTGTTTTTTTTTTTTTCCCCACAACATGAGTTATTCCGGCTTTTGGCCAGAGAACTCCTAACCCTAACTCATCCCTCCCCCACCAATAGATTTTATTAATTGACGTTTTGGAATGATTTAAACTGCTGCTTTATAGGTTAAGGTACGGGACGTTTTTATGGCAATATTGTTTGCTGCTCTGTTGTTGACTGTAACTTCCTTTCATATGTGAGTTCTACCTGCCTTGTAAAAAGCCACTGGGGCAATTCGGACAGTTGAATTTATTTTAGTACATTGTTAAGGACTGAAGGCAGGAGGTGAGAGTTGTCTCTTAAATCCTGTTTATGAGGGAAACATGTAGGGGCAACATTTTTCTGTTCTCAGGACAAGGGATTGTTTTAGTACTTGTTTGAAGACCCAGAGTGTAGCAATATTCTGAGTAGAAGTTCTGGGGAGCTGTGACTAAAAGTTTATTACTGAGTGACTGTAGTGAAAGAAAACAGACTCAAAGGAACCTGCTGTTACATCATGCCTTTTAACAATCTTAAGTTTTCTTAAAGGATTCGGAAGCAGCTGTAACCACAGTCGCTGCTTCTCAAGCTATTGCTGAAAATGCCTAGTATAAGGTTTACTCCTCCAGACCTTCAGATTAACCCCTGATTAATTAGTAGTGCTTATTGAATTGTGTGTCTTACCAGGTTCTGGAATATTAGTGAGTAGCTGAGAAGCTTTGGTGAGCACAACTGTATCTTTCTTGTATTTTTAAGGTACAGTTACCAGGCCTTCTGTTCACAGCTGTGTTCTTAAGCATGGCTCATAACTTTATCCATAATTCACACTCATGGGCAGCCCAATGAATGTCAAAGGGATTACATGGGCATAGGCAGACATGGAACAGAAGTCAGCGGTATGGTGTGGAGGCCAGATTTGGCATGTGAACACAAATTTTGAGCAGAATTGGCTCAGGAGAGGGGAACTACAGCTCCTTGTGAGAGCCATCTGTGAGACAACAATTCCAACTCCAAGCAAATTCTGATCAAGATTTGGCTTGAAGCTACAGTTTGCATCACAGCAAAATACTGCTGTTAAGAGGATAGGTTGTATTTATTGCTTAGAGAGAAAGACAGTTTCTTGGGTCCCCTAAGTTTCTGCTGGCATTCTGACTCTAATTTGGAAACAAATAATATGTTATCATTGAAACATTGCAGATCCATAGTTTAGAAGGTAAGAGCTTCAGTCTAATAAATAGTTTGTGTTTAGTTGGGTTTTGAGCAATGTGTTAGTTTTGTCTTTATGGACAAAAAGAAAATCTCTTTATAGGCAAACAAATACGCTTGTGTGTCCTGCTTTCAGCTGTAACAGTTAATTTTCCTAGTAGCTGGGGCAGTGGTGTGGTTTGGCTTTAGCCTGAAAATAATGCTGATAGCGCAAGGATGCTTTTATTGTTGCTCAGTAGCACTTAACTCTGATAAAGGACTTTCAAGCATCTCATGTTCTGCCAGTGAGTCTGCCAGTGAGGAGGGGCACCAGAAGCCAGGAGGAAGCAGAGACACAATCCCTGACCCAAGCTAGCCAAAGGGGTATTCCATACCACAGCATGTCACGTCCAGTGTATTGCTCTCAAAGTGGCATTATGTCATATTTTGCTTGCAGTATGTATTCCCTGTTTTAGTGTTTATTGCCGTTGGGGCTTGAGCTAAGGTATTTTGTTGTACTTTAAAATAGTGGTTTGTAAAACTGATCTGACATGTGTTCCCAGCACTGCCATGCCCTCTATACTTTATGAGCTATCTAATGGGAACTATTAATAGTCATACCTCTTCCTTTTTCTCCTCAAGGAGATATTCCCCCTCATCTCCCCCACTAGGATATTTAGAGCAGTGTTTAGAAGTTTGAAAACTTTTGAATATTCTTGGGATGCTGAAACCAGCCTGGCCCTATTGCTAGGCATTGGTATGTTGTAGAATATGGTACATATCTTGCTTAGGGTTAAAAGCTACATGTGGCAGCTCCAACCTGCATGAAAAGCGCTGTGGCTCAAAGGAGAAAAAGAGGGACCAGAACTCTGTTGACAAGGAATTTGGCTACTTCAACCCCTGCAACACAGTATAGCTACTCGGCTCCCAGTAACAAAGATGTATACCATACCATGGCATGTTGTGCCCACTATCTGAACTGGGAGCAGTTACCCAGAAGGGCAGAAAGCTGCTCTGATCGGTGTGAATATCAGTCAGCCTGTGCTGAGCAATTGCATTGCGTACCACTAGTGTTCATAACTTTCATTTCTTCTCCTACTGCTCCCTATTTTCATTATTGTTGGTATTTTTTCTATTATCACTGTATTTACTTTGTTATTAAACTGTTCTTGTCTCAGCCCATGGCCTTTACATTCTTTTGATTGTCTTCCTCTGTGTGGGGAGGGAAAGGGGGAGAGCAAGTGAGAGGCTGTGTGATGCTGGGTTTAAACCACAGTGCCAGAACTAATTTGTGTGACCCTGGCAATCAGTTTTAGGGCCACTGTGGGAAGAAAACCTCAGTGAGAAGAGATAGATGTATGCTCATATTTCCTGTGCAAAAGGGGAGATTATACAGAATTTACTGGAAATCAGGGTTTATAAATGGTGAAAGGAAGTCCTACTTTTAATTTTTGCACTTACATAGCCAGTACTGAAGTCATGAGATTCAAATGTGAAGAGCAGTATGGTTTGAAAGCCATACTAAAATACAGATATTGAAATTTCCTTCTTAGGTGTGTTGGATCTTTTCATACAAGACTTGGTAGCTTTCCACTCCTCTTGCTTTATTTTTCCAGTCTGAATAGACAGTATTTGCCTGTTCACCAGGTGAAGTAGTGCTAAGTGCTAAATTGGTAGACAAGAAGAAATCAGTTTTCTTGTGTCCTTTTCAAACTCATTGCCACACCCTCTGTTGTATTCTGCTTTATTTTAGCTGTGTTAATAACATTGGATTGCATATGCATTTGATTTGATGTAAAAATCAAATATCTTGTTGGTCTGAGATGAACTTAAAATGGATAGAATAGATAGCTAGTTTCTGTTGGTGATGTAGTGATACTTAAGCTGCAGTTAATGTTGAGTGTATTAAGTAAGATATCCTGTGATAGAATACTGTTAATAACCTAGGAAAAGACAGTGTTATTTTGTATGTATGTATAATTCTCCTGTTCCTCCTAAATGCACAGTCACTTTTTCAGACCAGTGAGGCTGCAGTGAGTGGTACCTTAAAAGTTTGTTGTATCTAGAATAATTAAAAATTAATGATTTTGCAGTGATGAGGGGTGGAAGGAGTTAATGTAGCTTATTGTACTTAAAAAATAAGTCTGCAATGGAATGGGTCAAGCTTTGTTTGGAGTGTCTAATGGGAAATGAATGCAAACATTTGATTTAGGATTTTCCCTGTAACATTAAGTACATGCAACTTGGAAAATTAATGGCTAATTCAGAAGCCAGGCTAGAGGTAGTCCAAAGAAAAATCCCTACAATACTGAGGACTATCCCAAGACACAAGTTGTTCTTTCTTACTGGTATTAGACATCTCTAGCCCACTGTAAATAAACATGTATGTAAATCTATTACAAAAGATGTCACAAATATGATTCTCTGCTGTGAATGTCCAGAACAGGTCTCAAAGCCAGGACTAAGGATTTGTGGGTTGGACCTTCATGTGTTCTTTTGATACAGCCCTCATATGCTGCAGAGAAAGTGTGGAAGTTGCTGGGGCTGAAGCAGAGCTCTTAGGGGAGACTGATGGAAACTCTAGAATTGCTTCTGCTGATTTGAGTGTAGGGTTCAGTACTCGAGCAGTTGCTGTTGCCCTAGAAGCAACAGTTGTTGTTTACTGTAGACTTGTCAAGATTTAACAGGCACTCTTGGTTACCTGTCATTCATATATGTAAGTACAGTGGCTGTTTCAGGTACTTTTGCAAGGGGAGTGCGGAGAATCATACACCTCTTGAGAGAGACTTTTGTTCCCTTACTTTGATGTGGAACATGCCTGCCCTTGATTTTGGTTGCATGTCAGTGTTTCCTGGGCTCCTTAACATCACCTCTGAGAAATGAATGCCATTCTACATAAACCTACAGCGTAATGCTTTAGAGCAGTATTTCTACTTATGAATCATGCCTGCTATACTTTAGCAGTAAGAAACAAACAAACAAAAAAAACCCTGTGAAAATTCTTATGACCTTCAAATATGAATTTGAGGGGAAAAATGTTTCTGGAATATAGAAGTGCTTGAATTATCTAGTTTGATTTTCTACCCTAAAGTTCCGTGAAACTACTCCTTATGTTCATGGCGGAACATAAAAATGAAATGACTCTGGTCTTCTGTGTTAAAGCTGTGTTAAAAAAGCTTTTTCTTGGGCTGCACAGCTGTAAAGAACTTCTCAAGAGAAAATTGATGGCTTTTACATGATGCAACTTGAGTGTCTAATTTTAATTCAGTGGTGTGAAAAGCATGCTAATAGCTAGGCTGCAGTCTTTTACAATATTGCTGGAACTCCCAAAAGAAACTAACTTGGTAGAGTTTGTTTGAAGTATTATCTGTCTTTCACGATGATCAGAAATGCTCCTAAGCATATGCTGTGCCTCCATGAAAGAGTGTTGATCGTAACAAATGCCCACTTTGTATCTATAAATGGAATAATAAGCTAAAATGTGTACAGAATCATAGAATGGTTTGGGTTGGAAGGGACCTTAGAGCTCATTATGTTCCAATCTGCTGCCACAGGCAGGGGCAACTTCCACTAGACCAGGTTGATCCAAGTCCTGTCCAGCCTGGCCTTGAGCACTGCCAGGGATGGGACAGCCACAGCTTCTCCGGGCACCCTGTGCCATCACCTCACAAGCCTTGCAGGGGAGAACTTCCTCCTAAGAGCTCATCTCAGTCTCCCCTCTGGCAGGTTCAAGCCATTCCCCTTGTCCTATTCCTACAGGCACTTGTCCAAAGCCCCTCTCCAGCTTTCCTGCAGCCCCTTTAGGCACTGGAGCTGCTCTCAGGTCTCCCCTTCAGGAGCCTTCTCTCCCCCAGGCTGCCCCAGCCCAGCTCTCTCAGCCTGTCTCTAGAGCAGAGCTGCTCCAGCCCTCACAGCATCTCCATGGCCTCCTCTGGCCTTGCTCCAACAGCTCCACGTCCCTCTTGTGCTGCTGCCCCAGAGCTGGATCAGGGCTGCAGGGGGCGTCTCCCCATAGTGCAGCAGAGGGGCAGAATCCCCTCCCTCGACCTGTTGCTCATGCTCTGGGGTGCAGCACAGCACACATGGGGGTTCTGGGCTCAAGTGCATGTTGCCACATCATTGGGAACTCATCAGCAAAACCCTCAAACTTTTTCTCAGGGCTGCACCATCTGGTCTCCCTCTGCTTGTGTTTGTTCTTGGAATTCCTCTGACCCATGTACAGGACCTTGCATTTGTCCTTATTGAACTCCATGAGGTTCATATGGCCTGACCTCTCCAGCCTGTCCAGGTCTGTCTGGATCCCACTTCTTCCCTCCAGGCTGTCAATAGCACCATACAGCTCAGTGCCAACAGCAAATATGCTGAGGGTGCACTCAATCCCTCTGTTCATGTTGCTGACAAAGATGTTAAACAGTGCTGGTCTCAACACCAACCCATGAGGAATATCACTTGTCATTGGTCTCCACTTGAGTACGGAGCCCTTGGCTACCTTATCCTCTGAGTGGCCTATCCATCAAATTGGAGTTTCTGTCCAATTTAGAGACAAGGAAATAAGTGGAGTCCAGGTAGATGGTGTTAATTGCTCTTCCTTTGTCCACAAATGCCATAACGCTTTCATAGAAGGCCGCCAAATTGGTCATGTGTGCTTCGTAGGTCAGATTAGCTGTGTTTTCATGCATGTGTTGGTTGCCTTAGAGGGGAATACACAGCTTCAGGAGAAAATGTTGCAAAATCTGTTGTTTAGTAACTTCAGTAAAACTCACTCTTGTAAGACTTCTTACAAAGGCATGTGTAAGATTTTTGCATTGATGGACAAAACTGCAATTTTTTTATACTCTTACATATTTTATACTTATAGAAGATAAGTGTACTTATATAAGATACTTATATCTTTTATACTCTTCATTTTTAATGAAGGTGTTGATTTAAAATCTTGCTGACTCTGGTATTGAAGCCAGTCTGTGTCTTCTAATAAACTCAAATCCATCTTGTAATGAAATGCTAATTTGTGGAGTTTCAGCATAAAATGTTAGCTGTTTCAAGGCATGATTGATTGCACATTTCACCTTGATTATCTTGCAGGCATGCACAGAAGGTAGCAGGAAGGGTAAGAGGCTGTATTTTGCAGTACATGCTATTTCCTTAAACTCAGTGTAAAGGATTATTTTATTCATATGCATTCTGAGTGTGGAATCCAGAATCATGCTTACTGCCTACCTCTGAAATAAAGGAGGTGATGTTGCTATCAAGCTTCTGCTGTCAAAGCAGGTAACATGAAGTTATCAGTAAATTCTTGAATTTCAGTATTGTCTTTTAACACAATTTCTTATGTGGCATGACTATAAAGCTGTTAAATTACTTCAAGCTATTTTTTTATGAATACTGAAACACTTTCTTCATCCTGTTTGACTGTGAGACTAAGGAAAATTGGCAGGGGATTGCCAGGTGGAAACTAGCCATTTCCAGCAGCTTGCAAACTGAATGGAGTTCTGTTTATCTCTCCTCTTTTCTTGTATTGTGCTGTTGAGAGAAGCTGCTGGGATGAAATTAAGGTGACATCTGCTGTTGGCCGCTTCTTGAGGTGAACCATTCAACACTTCATGAGATACTGCTTTCACTGGTAGTTGCATCTATGGTGCATTTATACATGAGGTATTGGTTGAATACCAGATTGCTGGTATAGCTCCCTCATAGCTACTTGATAGGAGCATCACTGTTCCCAGACTGGCTGTCTAGAAATGTTGAAATAGGATAAACCTCATCCCATCAGCCATAAGAAAAGGGTGTGCCTCTTGTGAGTACTGACATAGTATTTTAGATGGTGGTCTTGATTTGCATGGATAATGTGGTCCTTGAAAAGGCTGCTTGCTCCTACTGTCTAGTAATGGCAGAAGAAATTCTGGACAGGCTGGATAGATGGTATGTGGGTGATTGTAGGAGGTTCAACAAAGCAAAGTGTCAGGTCTTGCACTTGAGCCACAACAACCCCATGCAGCGCTCCAGGCTTGGTGGAAGGTGGCTGGAAAGCTGCTCATGGAAAAGGACCTGGAGTGCTGATTGACAGAGCTGAACATGAGCAGCTTGTGTCCAGGCAGCCAAGAATGCCAGCAGCATCCTGGCCTGTATCATCACCTGTGTGGCCACAGGGCCAGGGCAGTGATCATTCCTCTGTACTGGTGAGGCTGTACCTCAAATCCTGTTCAGTGACGGGCCCCTCACTACAAGAGAGACATTGATGTGCTAGAGCAGGGCCAGAGAAGGGCAATGGAGCTGGTGCAGGGCCTGGAGCCCAAGTGTGATGAGGACTGGCTGAGGGACCAGGGTGTTCAGTCTGGAGAAGAAAAGGCTCAGAGGGCACCTTGTCACTCTGTACAATGAGACAAGGAGGCTGTCTTTACGAATCAACAACTACCAGAAATGAGGTTGTAGTGATGTGGGGTCACTATCTTCTCCTCAGTAGCAAGTGATAGGACAAGAGGCAATGGCCTTGAGCTACACCATGGGAGGTTTAGACAAGGTTTCAGGATAAATCCCTTCCTGACAGGGTTTTGAAGCCCTGGAACAGGCCGTGCAGGACAGCAGAGGAGTGTATCATCCCTGATGGTGTTTAAAACTGTGTAGGTGAAGCCCTTAAAGATACAGCTTAGTGGAGTCCTTGGTAGTGCTGGGCAACAGTTGGACTTGATGATC
The DNA here is from genome assembly GCA_002631895.1 of Agapornis roseicollis. Taxonomy (NCBI): domain Eukaryota; kingdom Metazoa; phylum Chordata; class Aves; order Psittaciformes; family Psittacidae; genus Agapornis; species Agapornis roseicollis. The sequence goes on from NDXB01021157.1 coordinate 69,575, forward strand.
TTATAGGTTTTCTCCAACGTCAATGATTATATGATTTGAAGTTCAGTTTTCATCTGGCTCAATTCCCTGATTTGTCTTTCTGTAAAATCAGTTAGAATCATAGAATCACAGAATAATTAGGGTTGGAAAGGACCTTTAAGATCATCCAGTTCCTACCCCCCTGCTATGGGCAGGGACACCTCACACTAAACCATGTCACCTAAGGCTCTGTACAACCTGGCCTTGAACACTGCCAGGGATGGAGCACTCACAACCTCCCTGGCCAACCCATTGCAGTGCCTCACCACCCTAACAGGAAAGAATTTCTTCCTTAGATCCAATCTAAACCTCCTCTGTTTAAGTTTGAACCTGTTACCCCTTGTCCTGTCACTGCAGTCCCTAAGGAGGAGTTCCTCCCCAGCATCCCTATAGGCCCCCTTCAGATACTAGAAGGCTGCTATGAGGTCTCCATGCAGCCTTCTCTTCTCTAGGCTGAACAGCCCCAACTCTCTAAGCCTGTCTTCGTATGGTGATGCTCCAGTCCCTGATCAACCTCACGGCTTCCTCTGGACTTGTTCCAACAGTTCCATGTCCTTTTGATGTTGAGGACACCAGAACTGCACACAATGCTCCACATGAGGTCTCAGAAGAGCAAAGGGGCAGGATCACTTCTCTCAACATTAAGGAGAAAACAGGGAGCAAGCAGCTAGGGGCACAGGGAGAGTCCTGACTTTTTTTTGGTGTTTGACTACATGGTTGTGTTACAACTTCAGTTGACATCCCATTTATCTTAGAATACATGGCTGTGAACTTTGCAATAGTATAGTAAGGGTTAGGGAAGGTAAACCCCAAACATTATGCTGTGGGATGTATTCCTTCTGAAATCAGTGCCCAAAGCTTTAAATGTTTTGCATTGGACTACAATTTAAAAGTTAACAATGCACTTCTGAGCTGTTTTTAGAAGTATCTTCTGTCATGCCAGATGTCTGCTTACCTTCTCTGTTAAGGCCTTAATCTGCCAGTCCTTGAATGTGGAGCTGGTACGGTACAGGAGTACAGATTAAAGTTGGATGTTCCTTAATCTTTTAAAACGTCATCTCCTGGTTACAGTGGAAATGTCACACAAATAGGAAGGTAGATGCTTTAGAAGAATTCTGGATAATTTTATACCTCTGAAGAGAGCTGTCTCACAAAAATGTGAGATCATGTGCCTGTGCCAAATTACCTGTTTGTAGTAACAGGGAGAAAAAATCACCTCCTCCTCTGAGTTTGCTTTTTAATTTATTTTGTTTTTAAATGGGAATATTTGTTTATCAACTTCATAGATAATCCTCAATCTTCCACAACAAACTCTGGTAAAGTAAATAGTATTGTTTTATTTTGAAGAGATGTTTGTGTTCCACAATACCAGAATGTGGTATGAAAAGGACAAGAACCTTACTGTGACTTTCTGGAAGAACTAATTATGTTGGTTAAACAGTTTTTTAGTGCGATATGTGGCTCTTAAAAACTGTCCACCTTGTTTTACCATCCTTTCAGGAATGAGAACTGATGTGCCTGTTTCTGTTCAAGCATGCATTCAACAGACTGCCCAAAATAAAAAATGAACTATGCAGAAGTTAAACACTTCCTTATTTCTTAAAATGTATTGGAAAAGTGGTGATAATACTGATTAATGTGTTTTTTCTTTATTTAATGGAGTAGAATATTTTGTGTTAGAGCTTATATTTCTGCCTGTGAGTTTAAAGTAGCACTGCCTGGGTTGCATTAAGGTTTTGTTGTTGCTCTTGCTTGAGAGTGGAGACAATTAGAATCCTTTGAAATATAACCAAATATAATTTAATAAAACCAAACTCAGCTTTCAGCCTGGAAACTTTATTTCTGTATTTTAAACTAACTGTACTTTTGTGCTGGGAGAGAGTATAGGATAATACCTGAGATAAGAAGTGTGAAACTAGAATGACGGAATCTCCGGTGCTTCACTGTGGTCCTCAAAACGTTTTGCTCAGGGTACTGTTTGTTCACTTGTGCTTATTTCTCTTTTTGTAGAATATGGTATCAAGTTTTCGTGTTTCTGAACTACAAGTATTGTTGGGGTTTGCTGGACGTAATAAAAGTGGGCGGAAACATGACCTGCTGATGAGAGCACTGCATTTACTGAAGAGCGGCTGCAGCCCAGCAGTTCAGATAAAAATCAAAGAGCTCTACAGACGTAGGTACCCAAGGACAATTGAAGGTCTTCCGGATTCATCGGCTATAAGACCTGCTGTTTTCAGTCTGGACAGCAGTTCCTCTGTTGAGCCTGACCTGTCTGCTGCTGACATTCACCCGCTCCCTTCTACTTCAGTCACATCTCCGTCTCCTTCCTCGCCTGTCAGTTCTGTGCTCCTCCGAAACACTAAATCCCACATGCAGCAGCCATCCCCTCCAATTCCACCTGTTCATCCTGATGTCCAGCTGAAAAGCCTACCTTTTTATGATGTGCTTGATGTGCTCATAAAGCCTACAAGTCTGGGTAAGTGTTTATTGGCTCTGCGAGTTGCTTAATTAATGGAATATGTCTTGCTTGTGACAGCACTAACTCCAGGCTTAAATGGCTTTTGCAGCTGCGGATAAGGGGAAACTCGCTTCTCCTCTTTACCCTTGCTTTCTCTTCAGCACTTGTCCCTAAAAGTGTCAAGCCATGCTTCAGAAAATAGTGTGCTCTTTTGTAAATATTAGATGATTAAAGATCTTTGCCTTTTGAATATTAAGTAGTAGAGGAGGATATTTTAGTTAGAAGGTACCTACAGTAGTGATCTAAACGGCTGAGCAAAAGTTAAAGAGTTAAAGAGGCATTGTTGAAATGCCTCTTAAATACTGACATGCTTGCAGCATTGACTATCTCTTTAGGAAGCCTGTTCAGAGCTTGACCACCCTCTCAGTAAAAATGCTGTGTAGTATCTAGCCTGAACCTCCACTTTGGGCTGAAAGATTTGGGCCTGAAGTTTTTGCCTGATACAAGTGAAGAACACTTCTGTCGGAGCCAAAAGGAAAGGTATTTCAGTAATGACTAGTAATTAACAAATTGCAATAACATAATGAGAACAAGTTCAGTGGTTTATTAATGTAGTATCTGGAGATACTGCATGCACGTTACGTGCAGATCACTCAGAGTTCTGCAGGTTCTGACATCTGTCACTGACAGTGCAGCAAAGTTTAGTACTGTGCTCATATTAGCACAGGCTGGAAGTTTCTCAGCCTACAGGTTGTTGCTGTACTGTGTGCTAAAATGCAGAGTGGATCTTTGCCTTCTGAATAAACAGAGGTCGCAATTTAGCTTTCTTAAATGCTTCACTCAAACATAATTCTTTAGAATTATTTTTTGTCTCGAAATTCAACCTTTCTTATGTTACATGGTTGCCTAGCTATTTCGTAATGTGGTTAGAAACACCTCAGCATTTTGTAAGCTGCTTTCATTCTTTTAAATGTTTTAGTTTCTTGTCTGATAGTCTTTGAGCTGTGATTTGTACCTCAGTGAGGTATACACTGATCACCCCCCAGTACCTAAGCAGCAAACATTACTAACATTACTTACAATGCCTGCTGTCACTTCTACTTGTGAGTTCTGACACCCTGTTAAGAGTTTGCATTGTACCTGTATTGGTACAATCACTGCTTTGGTGTTGGACAGCTCATGCTGCTGCAACCTTTAGAGAGATAATGTGTCAGTGTCACAGTACCCTGGCCAACTCCTGCTTGCGTTTGCTGTGCACAGTAGCCAAGTATCTGAATTAGCCTCCTGAATTATTCTGTGCTTTGGGACAGCTGCTGGCTTATAATTAACTGGACTGGTTGCCGGCCACATAGTCATTCCATTCCATATAATGCAGCATGTGCCGCACATTGTATTTCTGCTGTGTGCTGTGTAGTTATCTTTCGTTTCATGGTCAACGATTTGTAGAGGTGGTTAGAAATCTCTCTACCAGCTGTTTTCCTAACTTTGGAAATCATCCGAAAAGGGTAATTTCCTTTTCTTCGAAGAGAAGACTTCCTTGGGAGTATCACCATGTTGTTATGTGTCTGAGAATTAAAGTTTCAGAAACCAGGTAGGTAAATCAGAGAGCTAGGACTGTGGTCTGCTTCACTGCGACTCTTTAAAAGGGATGAGTCTAGCTATTCTTTTATGCTAACAACAGAACACAAGAGCAGGTGTAGGTGTGGGGTTTAGTTTTAATCACGCTCAATTCAATAACAGAATATTTCCATGATCTTTTTTGCATGTGCTCAAGTAATCTTTTAAAATATAAAATGCTGTCTGTGGTGTGTGTGTGTGTCTGTGCACTGTGTTGCTGTTTTGAACTGTTTGAGGAACTTGGTGTGTATTTGCTGCACCTGGGTCCTGTTTCATGTTTGTGTTCCTTTTGTGTGTGTGTTCTGGGCATAGAGACCTTGTTTTCAAAATGTCACAGTGTACAGGGCAGTCTGGCTCTTCCAAATGTTCCTGGCTTAGTTGTGCTATTCCTGTGTTCATCCTCCTTGCTGCTTACTTAAAACTGTTGGGCAAGTCCAGTCTGCCTCTATTTCAGGTCAAGATTTCTAACTTCTCGAGTTAGCAAAGTAGAAAAGTAACATCTACATCCTGTGGACCCTTAATACTAAAGTATTTCTGCTTCCCATCAATGACAGACAAGTGGGATTCTGATATAAAAGTTGTACTTTTTTTTATTGCCAAATGTTTCTGAGGGGTAAGTCCCAGATATGAAGTCTAGCTGGCTTCTCTGGCAATAGGGGTTGTGCTCTTCCCCTTCCTCCTCAAAGATTTTAGCTGTTTCTGAATTGAGTAATTTTCCAGCTGTTCATTTATAAGTTCTGGTGCACAATCTCTTCTTGTAGCACATAAAATCAAACATCCTCTATGTTTTGTCAGATATTCAGTATTACATTTGTTGCGTGTTTGTTTGAACCTATCTCCTTCGGGAAAAGGGATTATAATGTGGCTTGCCAAACTGCTTTAGTACTGAGGTGTAATGTGATATTAAGCCACCTGAATATGGTTGAATGAATGATTTGTTCCATTGCTTTCCTCTTGACAGTTACATGCAGTTTAACCACAATTTGATTGTATTAAGTGACTTACGCCTTGTTCCAGAAAAAACTCAATTGCGGATCCTGTTTTAATTAATGACTTTAATCACCATGCTTAAATCTCTCCTGTCCTTTTTTGTGTTTTCTAGTACACAGCAGTGTTCAGAGGTTCCAGGAGAAGTTTTTTATCTTTGCTTTAACACCTCAGCAGGTCAGAGAGATCTGTCTTTCCAGGTAAGAGTGTGTCATGGTGAAGCAAAAGTGTGGATTTTTGGTCCATTAATGCGTCACATAAGCTCAGTGATACAGTAATAAAGTCAGTGTAACTTTGGAGAGGATTATATGTTCCATTTTCATCAGGAACTACTGTGCACAGAGTTTATGTTCATCAGGGATAAATCCTATGCCACTAAAGAGATAGCAGTTCATTGATTCCAAATAATATTGTGACTGTTTAGAGGGGTGGTAAGCTTTTCTTCCCTGCATGTTTCCTGGCTGCAGGAATGGAACACTGCTTTTATCTTTTATGCTGGATTTCATGTTGTTGCAAGACCTATGGTGTAAGCCAAGGGAATTCAAAGAGTATTTTGTTCTCTGGCAACATCATATTTTATTGTCACTATAAACTCTTGATGGAAGATGCTGATCCTGAAGTTCTGATGAAATTGCAGTAGGTAAACAGAGGTGCTTATAACACATCTGTAACAGATTACTTATAAGGTCTGTTCACAGCTTGATAAAAGAATAAAAGCAAAGTTTAGTGACGTTGGGGCAGGTGTGTCAGTTCTTTTTGCATACAGTTGGAATGTAAGCTTTACTGTCTAAATAGGTACTTTTCTTTGTCACAGGGAGTTCATGCCAGGGGGCAGGAGAGATTACACAGTCCAAGTTCAGCTAAGGTATTTTTTTCATAGTGCCCCCTTAATTATAATTAGCTAATGTAACAGAAGTCTAGATGTTTGTGTGGGTGTATCAATGTGGTAACACTTGAAAATTATCTTTTCTCTTTTTTGGGACATAGGTTTTGTCTAGCAGAGACAAGCTGCCCTCAAGAAGATAATTACCCTAGTAGTTTGTGTATTAAAGTAAATGGGAAGCTGTTTCCATTGCTGGTAAGCTTGCTTGTATGTATTTGTGGCTGCTTTGTGACCTGTGGTGTATGTGTTTTGCTAAAACGATCAAGCTGTTTATTGTTATCACACAGATTTCTCAAGTTACTAATGTTAGGCATATGCTGTGTGAGATAGACATTACTATTATTAATCTTGCTACAGCCACTACACGGATTAATTGTGTTTTAGCCACTTACAGCAAACATCATCTGTTGCAGTTAACACAACAAAGTATGTCAAAAAGAAACCAGTGTCTGCCTGGGAAGTCCTTATTTTAAGTCTTGACTGGTAGGAGACCTTGATGATTGACTTGAATTCCTTCTTGTTATGATGGAATGGTATCACCCTCTTGAGTACATATTTCTGTGCTGCTCTGTATCTGTCTGGTTAGAGTGGAATTCATTGTGGGGATGAAGAGCAGTCACATCTGATGGTTCCTAGTATTTGATGATACTGGAACAGAGCAGTGTTGGTAGTCCTACACTTCAGTGGCATCTGATGTTGTAAAAGTACGTGGGCAGGGTCAACTCAAGGCTTGAATATTATAGAAAAAGGGAAAAACACTCAGTTTTCTTGGAAGATCTCTGAAATGGGTATCTCTACAGTAGAACAGAGAAAGGTACATAACTCGTTCTGGAAGCTATAGAAAATGGAAACAAGTAGGAGTACAGAAGCTTATTTTCAGCACTGGGTTTTGAAAAATTTTTTGAAAAAGGTTTGTCACACCTCCTTTCTGTGTAAAGAAAGGAGGTGTGACAAACTCTTTCCAAATGTTTATCACCTTCTTGATGTCAGATGTGTTGTCCTGTACAATGACACATGCAACCATGACTCCTTTTTTGCCTCAGCTTAAATGAGACTCTGTAGCTTCTCTTCTCCCTCCTTCAACAATTGCATCACTATTCTTCCATCTGTCTTCAGTGTGGAAAAGGATTTCTTTTCAATGTTTTTGGGTGAGTATTTCCTGCAAGTGCCAGTTACGTTCTCTGTGATAAAATTGAGGATTTTCTCCTTCCTTCCTTCCTTCCTTCCAATTCTCTTCCTTTAAGCTACCCACCAAGAAGATTTGGGTCTGATGTTACCTTGTGGACATCAGTGTTTGCTGATTCTCAGTCTTGCTAAGAAAATATACACCCTCTATGCACAACATACGTCAGTTATAGCAAAAATAGTTTGTAGTCGTGGATTGTTACTTTGCTTGTGATATAAATCCTGTAAGTTCTTCTTGCACATCATAAGATGATTCTTTAATGTGTCAGAGAGAAACTTCAGGTTAGAAAGTGAATAAATGACAATTGTCGTTTCCTCTTTTTCACTGTGACCTGAATGGCCAATGTAGTCTCACTCTTAGTGCTCCTGCTGAACATTTTTGTAGATTTGGTTGCATCCCTCTCATGTTTCCTTTTTGTTGCAGAAAATGTAAGGTAACTTCTTTGCCTCAAAGACCACTGTTGTGCAGCTTGGTAGTGTTGGTGTTAGGTTATTGACCAGTGCTGCCAGCCTCAATTGCCAACTGACACAATTCTGAAGTAAGAACTGCTCTGTTTTAACAGTAACTGTTCTATACTTATATGAGTAAGTACTGTTCCCTGGTATAGCATTTCATGCCATTGCAGGTGTCTGCATATTATTCTTTGTCATCTTGTTGGCTGCAATACGTACCAGAAACTTCAGTGAAATGCTGCCAGCACTGCTTCAGGTCGTGCCAACCCATGTTAACATGGTGTTTTCTTGTATTCCTGCAACTGTCTGCTTCCTCCTTTTTCAGTGTTGGTTCTGATTTAAAAGGAGCAAATGCAGGGCCTTACCTGCTGGTGTCTTGGCAACTAACAGGGATTTTACACATAATGCACTACAGCAGGTGGTTCTCCTGACTTACTTTTATAGGCAGGACAAAGTGTGCAAGTTTGAAAATGTAAATTGTTTTTCTTCTCAGGTGATTTCCACAGACCACTGTACATCTCTTTCAAAGGATGGAATCAAATATGTCAGGGCAGGTTGGAAAAGGCCAAGTAGAAGAGCAGTTCTGCTTCCTGTTGATCGGTTTTTCTGGTTATAGCAGATACCACCTGCTTTGATGGTTCTTAACCAGAAGCATGGGAGACTTGAAGATCTGGAAAATGTTGCCACTTGCTAGCCACTAGAATTGGCAGTCTGATTAAACAGTGCTGGTTGTGATAGGCAGGTAAAGTGCTCTTAAGTCTTGGAAGGCTAGAAAGGGAAGGTTTAAAGTGTTTTAGGAGTATGGGATTGAATCTGATCACAGGGTCATTGCTCTGTGTAAGAACACATCAAAAGCTTGACTGAAATGAAACGTGTGCAGCAGAATCTGTCTCTAAAAAAAAAAAAAAAGAAATATAAGAGAACTTGCATCCTTGCTCTCTTGAAAACGAAACGGCTTCATTTGAGGTTGAAGACCAGCAGGTTTATTGTGGCTGGTACAGTATGTGTGGAAATAATCTCCTAAGTATTGCCGGGATGCTGTTTTTGTCCACTTGAGCTCATTATAAAGTCACCATAGTAAAGAAAGGCCTTCTACAGAAAAACATTTGGGATATATAGTCTATAAATGGCTGCAGCTGCTCTATTTAATCGAAGAAATGGCAAATCAGTCATTCTTTTAAGTCCCCCCCATACATCTGCTCCCTCTGTTCTGCAATAAAGCATACACAGCAAGGTTCCTCATAACTCCTGGGCACTTTTCTGGGGTGAGAACTATTTCAGAGAGGGTCCTTCAACAATTGCTTTCTGCTGCTCTGGCCTTGCAGACCTGTCTGTAGAAGCTCCATGTGCCTGTGCTGTCACTGCAAGGAAGAGTCCTGCCTAGCATTAGTAAAGGGCAGTGGGGAACCACAGCCACGGCTTGGTTGTCAGGTGAGACATGTGGATTAGTAGAAGAGCAGCTTTGGAAACCTAGGAAATTGTGACCACTGCCATCCTCTTTGAATTAAAATCAGTGATCGTCCTTTGGTCCGTTTGGTTGAGGGAATGCAGAGGCTACTTATTTCTTTATTTTCAGACTAAGCATCTTTCAGAGTAACTAATTTTTTCCAAGCACCAGGCTGTGTTGTTTCTCTGGGTAAAAGAAATGTATATGTGTGTGTGTTTTCTGGCACAACCCTATTAGGAGGATTTGTTATATGGAAGCATTTGTCTTGAACTAAATGAGATCTGGCAGTCAGTTCTGTCAGAGACAAAGGGCTGCGATCTTTTGGCGGCATCCTTCTGGTGCAGGATGGGTTGTTGAACAGTGGACTGCAGGCTGGCTGTGTGAGCTCATAACAGATTCCCAGGTTTCCTGCTGTAGAATGGCTTGTTTTCACAGTGACAGAGGCAGGGTGAGATGAATAAGCTGTGTGCTCCATCACAGAGCATGAGTACTTTATGTCTGTGATATCCTGGAGAGTGTGTGCTTACCTAAAAGCAAAAGGGAACTGACTGGCTCCTGATCTTTGAGGGTCCTTTGCAATCTGGTATTCTATGATTCTATTCTGTGATTTGATTTGCAAACAACATAAAGGAAATAAAGCTACAGAGAAGTTATCCAGGTTATGAAATTCATCAAAGCTGAACAAACAATATCTAGTTTATTCGGTTCCTGCAGCCAACAGCTAAGCCTATTAGCTCTTAGAGATGATATTCTGTGTAGAGCTCTGCCTCAGGGGCCTTGGTAGAGTCCAACCTGTCACTACTGAGGCTAGGTGTAGCTGGTGCAAAGTGAAGCACACATTGAGGAGATGTGGAGCTCTTGGAACAAGACTTTATTTCTTAATCAGTTCATTGAAGTGTTTACTACGTGTGAAACACTAAATTAATTCCTCATTACCTGCTATACTTGTCACTAAAGGCTGTGTCCTTGTGGTGTTCCCCTCTTTCAGTGGGGTGAAAGAAAAGAAGGGCAGAAAGCATCAACATTACTTTTTACTCTTCTAGTGAACTTATCTGGCCTTAAATTGCATTCTCTCACACTTTTTTAGCACTTCTGTATAACCACTTTAGAACTAAACAATGCTTTAAAATTGTGGTTGACTTGTGGCATTAAGACTTCAAAGGCTGGGATTTCTCAGAGTAAGTGTTGAATTTAGACTCCACCCTAGAGAGCCTCTAGGTTTACTTGCTTCCCATAGATCTGTTTAAAACTAACAAGCCTACTTCATCAGGTGTCAGAGTACAGTGGGGAAACTTGGTAACTCTTTATTGTCTGTCCTGTTATTTCCACAGGGATATGCTCCACCACCAAAAAATGGGATTGAACAGAAGCGACCTGGACGTCCCTTGAACATAACATCTCTAGTTAGGCTGTCATCAGCTGTGCCAAACCAGATTTCCATTTCCTGGACTTCTGATTTTGGGAAGGTAAACTGTATGTTCTGTAGGGTGTGGGAAGTTGTTGAAATAGCCTCATTAAATAACAACCTGAGAAAGAATGCTCAGTATTGCTGGCAAGTGCTTAGTGTTAGGTGGCTGAACTTATAATAAGTGCCAGGAAAGATTTGCTCTAGAAGTGTGGTAGTTTACAGTAGTATATACAAGACTCACGTACACACGGCAATGACCTCCTTATGGAATACACATTAGGGGTTGCCTGAAATGTGTGTCAAAACTACCTGAAACTACTTGTGGCATAAACAGTACGAAACAGTTCAGACATGATGAAACAACAAAAGAAAAACCTGCTTTCCTCCTTGTAGCCTCATAGTGTAAAAAATGGCTTTGAGCAACTTGGTCTAAGGCATTGGAACTGGATGAGCTTTAAGGTCCTTTCCAACCCAAACCAGTCTGGGATTCTGTATTCTAAGGCATGTTTCTCAATATCTGTCCATTAAAAGGCCAAGGAAGGCTTTTTAAACTGTGGATGTGCCAACACGGTGAGGATGGAAACATGCATTTGCTTTTGAGGGTTTAGTATTTTCAAACCAAGTAAAATAAGTACTTTCACTGAAGCAATTTTTACTTCATAGGATATTTCCATCTCTGTTCTTCTGAGATTCCTTTTTTTTTTTTTTTTTTTTTTTTTTTTTTTTAAATTTTTTTTTTTTTTTTTTTTTTTAAATTTTAATT